>JAODAL010058077.1:0-22298 GCA_025379985.1 Phyllomedusa bahiana | reverse complement strand
TATATCAACAAAGGTGGAATGGGTAAAATTGAAAAAGAACACCTATCTGAAAAGTATCTGATAATAAACTGGATTTTTTTACCTAACAAAGAGACCTGCAGTTAAGAGAAATGTTGTGTATAGTAATATAAGTTCACACTGCCCAATATCCAGGAAATCTTTCAATAGCAAAACTGTTAATAATGAAGATATTGCAGTGCAATGTCTACACTAAGTCTTGGTGAACTTTATCCAGTGTCCTTTATAGAGCTTGTCTGTGTTCGCCCACGGGCCCCCCCCCTCTCCCCCGTGACTTTATAGCGATAGATGCTGCTTTAAAATAATCTAACTACCTAAAATCTTCCAATGTCTAATCTAACTAACAGCTAATAGTAGAGGTTTCTCTGTTGAAAAATAGTATGATTTCGCTGAGTAGTTTGGAGACATGCAGAGCGCACGTCCAACTAGTATGAAACGCTGAGAGAGACTGAGGCAGAACAGGAAGGGCTGTTCTATGTTAAAACGAGGTCATGTGATTTTTCCAGCCAATCGCAACCATACACATCCCAGTCATGACGTCGCACACACATTCTACCCTGTCTTATTCTGTATGCTGATTGACTGGCCGTCAAAATGTCAGGAAGCGCCAAAAATGCCGCGATATTAATAGATTATGCGCAGATTTTTAACTAAATTATCGTGTGATCGAAAAAATCCGATTACCATAAAAACCGTGCCGATTTCAACTTTGTCGATAAAAATCGCTCAACACTAGTCACCACAGGTGAATTGATAGGTGCCAAAAATACCTTGTATTATCCGAATACATTTCAGATACGTGTTTTTTCACTTTGGCGCAGGCCAGCTTTGTTGTTAGATCTACTTTGCAGTTAAATGTGAATACAGCAATTTTGTTGTCACCACAGGTGAATTGAAAGGTGCCAAAAATGCCTTTTAATATCCGTATACATTTCAGACAGGTGTTTTTTTCACTTTTTCCCTCAAATCAAAATAAAATTGCTGTATTCAAATTTAAGTGCAAGGTGCCTCTATCAACAAAGCTGGCCTACCCAAGAGTGAAAAAAACACCTATCTGAAATATATACAGATAATAAACGATATTTTTTTGCACCTAAAAATACACCTGCGGTGACGACAAAATTGCTGTATTAAAATTTAAGTGCAAGGTGCCTCTATCAACAAAGCTGGCCTGCCCAAGAGTGAAAAAACACCTATCTGAAATATATACGGATAATAAACGGTATTTTTTTTGCACCTAAAAATACACCTGCGGTGACAACAAAATTGCTGTATTGAAATTTAAGTGCAAGGTGCCTCTGTGAATGAAGCTGGACTAACCAAAAGTGAAAAAAACACCTATCTGAAATATATACAGATAATAAACGGTATTTTTTGCACCTAAAAATACACCTGCGGTGACGACAAAATTGCTCTATTGAAATTTAAGTGCAAGGTGCCGCTATCAACAAAGCTGGCCTGCCCAAAAGTTAAAAAACACCTATCTGAAATGTATACGGTTAATAAACGGGATTTTGTTTAGTCCCCTGTAGTCAATACACGGACGGAGGGAACCATCCTTTTTCTGCACAGAGAAAAACCCGGCTCCGGCTGGGGAAGTGGATTTACGGATAAACCCTTTCTGCAAGTTCTCTTGAATATAGGCCGACATGGCCTGAGTCTCCAGCACGGACAGCGGATAGACCCTACCCCGGGGAGGACTGGTTCCAGAGAGGAGGTCAATTGGGGAGTCGTAAGGCTGATGTGGCGGCAGCGTATCAGCCTCCTTCTCAGAGAATACATCCCCAAAATCCTGGTACTCTATAGGCAGGCCTGGCAAAGGCTTGGCAGGCGGATGTGGAGAAGTGGTAGGCACCGGGCGTGGTACCTCCAAACAGAGGTTCTGGCATTCCGGTCCCCAACGCAGGACCTTACCTGTCTTCCAGTCGAGCATAGGGGCGTGACGTTGCAGCCAGGGAAGCCACAAAAGAATCACCGAGGAAGCATGAGACGAACGTGGAACATGATTTCTCATTATTTTTGCGCCCTACACGGAGGGTCCCCGGGCCCGGGGGTTTATGTACTGGATGTGGTCACTGAGGAGCTCCCCACTGACTGAAGAAATAAGCAGAGGCTTTTCCAGACAGACAACTGGCACGTGGTATCGGGTTACCAAGGAGGCATGGATGAAGTTCCCGGCTGACCCAGAGTCCAGGAAGGCAGAACTCCGGAACAATAGACCAGCATCAGTTATCACCTCCACTGGCATCATCAAACGTGGAGAGGAGGAAACAGCACCTAGGGACGCCTCTCCCACGGCCACCCAGGTGTGAGAGTTTCCTGGAAGCTGGGGGGCGTTAGCGGACAGCTTCTGCGGAAATGGTCTGGGCTGGCGCAGTAGAGACATAGGTTCTCTGCTCGACGGCGAGTCAGTTCTTGCTCTGATAAATGGGCCCGGTCCACTTGCATGGGTTCCACATCGGAGGCTTGAGGGGGTGACAATGGAGAACGCTGGAATACCAGAGCCAGGCGAAACAGTCGATGGGGGCGTGCCGAGTCTCTCTCTTGGCGAAGCTCCTCCTGCCTCTCAGCGAACCTTACATCGATGCGGGTGGCCAGGTGAATTAATTCGCTCAGGGAGGACGGGAGGTCTCTTGCTGCCAAAGCTTCTTTAACCCTGCTGGACAAACCCTTTTTGAAAGTAGCACAGAGGGCAGCATCATTCCAAGTCAGCTCTGAAGCCAGGGTAGGAAATTGGACCGCATAGTCTCCCACAGACGAGTCGCCCTGACGATGGCTCAAGAGCGCGGTCTCAGCAGAGGATGCACGCGCCGGCTCCTCGAAGATGGTGCGGAGTTCATGGAGGAAGCTCTGTAGATCCGCGGTCCATGCCAAAGCCTTCCCGGACAGCAGACTCACCACGAAGGCCACCTTAGACCTCCCTGAGGGAAACTGGTCCGCCATCAGGTCCACGGGCACTGGGTAATAAAACCCCAGCAGAGCTTGGGATCCCCGGCAAAGCTGGAGGGTAATGTAGGGCGAAGTTTGGGTCCCACGGTGGCCAAAGGAACAGCAGGTGTAGACGGAGCCACAGACGGGGGCGGAGACTGTTGCTGGGATGCAAGGAGCTGACGCATCATGGCGGAGAGCTGGCCCAATTGCTGCGCCTGTTGAGCGATTTGCTGCAATTGTTGGGCAACAATCATCGTAAGATCTGCGATGCTTGAAAGAGGCACCTTGGCGGGATCCATGGCTGGATCTTACTGTAACGGACTTGGTAGTGGATCCGCTGACCACCGCAAGCGATGGTGTAAGCCACGCCAGGTAGCAGAATCTAAGTAGGTCCCGGTTTTCACCAGAGCCCGCCGCAAAGCGGGATGGACTTGCTGCGGTGGGATTTTACCAGGTTGCTACCCCTGTCGTGACTTGCCTACGGTGGCGGCCAAGGATAAGCGCGGTACAGAATTGCGAGACGTAGGCGTAGTCGGGGACAGGAGGCAAGGTCAGGGCAGGCGGCAAAGGTTCAGAGTCGATAAACGTAAAGCAGAGGTCGGGAAAACACGGCAAGACAGTGAGGACACAGGAAGCTTTCTCTAGGGCAGGGAAAGGCAACAAAGATCCAGCAGGAAGTGACGTGGATCCCAAAACTATATAGAGTCAGCGCCCGGCAATTAACCAATTACCGGCGCACTGTCCCTTTAAATTTACATGAACGAGCGCGCGCTAGGGGCGCGCACGCGCATTCTGGCTGACAGGGGAAGAGAGCAGAACAGGAGTGAGGTCAGGTGAGTGGATGGGACGGGTGCGAACACGGCCAGCAGAGTGGCCCGCAGCGCCACCCGTCCCTGCCTGGGACCCGCCGAGAGGGACACGGGTGCGCCCGCGGTCCGTGGAGCGGATCGCGGCGCGACCCGTTACAGGTCTCATGATGTCAAAATGTGAACAGCGTGATGAGGTGGACTGTTTAAATCCTGGATGAGGTGGACTGTTTAATTCAAATCGATCCCCTAAATTTATTGGGCGATTTAGAGATCTAAACACCTGTTGTGAATTTTTCTGTTAAGCTCCTTGTTACAGATCAGCAAGTTGCAAAAAGTACTGAAACATTAAACAGTTGGACATGTACATTCTAAAGTTAAGAGATGGTCTCGTTTAGTTTAAAAAAATAGAAATTTTATGTTCAACCAAAAATTTCAACTAAAATGTTATCCCTAACTTTTTATGAGTAGTGCATAATATGAGACCCAGTAACATGGAGGACAAAAGTCCCACACATATTGCAATTCAAATCACATTTTTTATTTTTGTTTTGTTGAAATGAGAGCATGGCTTGACCAGATAAAGACTCGGATAAAAGGGACTGAAGCTACAGGACCTGTGTTACTTGTTTGCTTAGTGCTCATTCACAAATTTGAAATTCCCACCAATAACTTTGTATGTATGTTTTGCCCAAAGATGTATTCCATGCTTACATGCAAAACCACTAATTTATGCTCAAAGACTAAATATGACATTTATCACTATAATTAGGGGAACAACCTGTGTTCTCTTTCATGGACTTTATCCACACAGTTATAAGAAAGTCTTCAATGTAAAACATGTTGCTGTGTGAGAAAATCTTGAAATGTTAGAGATATTTTATGATTACAACACAAACTTTATGTAATTCCCAAATTTTTAAAAATACTAATGTGTCCCCAAAGATCATCAAAACATCAGTTTTTACATGATATAGTTTTGAATTTTTCCTCTGTTCTGCTCTGCAAGGTCAAGCAATTAATGAATGGCAAAGCTGAGCCATGAAAAATGGATCTTAATGAAGTGTAACCTAGGGTAATAAAGCTACGAGCACCCTGCAATACCAAACAAGCTTTCTAATAAGATTTGCAATTATCCTCTGTAATGTCTAGGCAGACAACCCTGTACACTAATGTTCAGCACCACGGCGGGAGGCACATTGTCTGAGGATTGCTCCTCCTTAATTATCAGCAAATGTTTATTGTGAAAGCTTTAAGCTAAAAATGGGCATTTATCGGGTTTGTCATACTAGGGTTTGTGCATAGCAGCATACCCCCAACAAAATGAAACAGATGTCAAATAGACAGATGTAAAAGTGCGCTGTGTTTATGAAGTGCTGCCGACTGGGTATGAAGAATAATTTAATTTTTCCAAAGCACAAGCAGGGAAGTGAGCACTGCGCAAAGAATCAAATCAGCAATGTTATTCCAAATCAACTCACAAAGAAGTTCATGTAAGGGAATGGGGGGGATGGCTTTGCTTTATAGAGTATGATTCAATTCAAAATGTGGAGGTGTTTACTAACTAAATATTATCTAATTTAGGATGCGACATGAGATGAGATTTTCACGTTTAATACCTACTTTAGTAGAAATTGATGCAAAAATTAAAAAAAAAATATCTGCTTTTTATTAAAATAACTTTTTCAGCAAAAGCTCTTTTTGTCTCAAGCTTAAGTATACTATAAAACTGATCTTAATCCTTAATTTTCATATGATTCATGGGGATCTTCTAGCAACCCAATCTTATTCCCTGTGTCATTAGCACAAATTGGTTTCCCCTTTTTGGGGTTTTTAATCATTGTTAAAGGGAAATTTAGGGCTTTACCAGGTAAGTACCACTTTGGTCATGAGTCGCTTTTTACTACAGAAAAAAAACTGATTTCTGTTTTTGCCCAGTTTTTCTCTTTTTACCTTTAAAATGCCAACTATTTTAACAATACAATGCTAATTATCACTGTGTACAAGATTAATGAAAATTATATTTCATGACAGACTATTTAAGTATTAGATTTTATGCTTATGTTGCAGAAAAAAAAATAAATTAAAATAATTTAAAAAAGGGTATATATTAATTAGTGGTAAAAACTATTTTATAGATTTTAAATTTTTATTTTCTGTTTTCATTTTGTCTCAAGTGGAGGTGCCTTTCAATATTAACCTGGTCTCTGCTCTTCTCAGAATTCACAGGGATCTTTTGGAGTCCTCTTATGTAGCCTCCCTGTCCAGGACTCTTTAAACTGTTACACGGCTTAAAATGGGCCATATTTCGGCCGTAATTTGCGCCCAAATGGCCAATTTCGGGCCAAAAAACGGGGCCCATTCATTCGGTAATTCAAGTTTCTAGAGAACTTGGATTATGTCTCCTCTCCCCGCCCCGGGGAAGCCCCGGGTGGGGAGTAATTTGACATGTGAATTACTAGCGGTGTTCGCGCCCCTGGCATTCAAGTCTATGGGCTGGCGAAGTGCCGGCCCCCTGCTCAGTCCCCCGCTCCCGCCCCGACCCCGGTCACACGGCGTAATTGCGGGGCGTAATTACGCCCTGCAAATACACCGTGTGAACATGCCTTTAGGCTATGTTCACATGGCTTAATTGCGGGACGTAATTACGCCCTGCAATTATGCCATGTGGACGGGGGCGGGAGCGGGGGAGTGAGCGTGGGGCCGGCACTTCGCCGGCCCATAGACAATCACTGCTAGCGTGCTCAGCTTTTGACGCCAAAAAATCCTTTGTGCCAAAGCCAAGAGACATTGGTATGTATTGTGGGCACGTTTGATAACGCAGCCCCACAGGTCAAACAGTCCTTGAGGAGACATTGGTATATACTGAAGATGGACCCAGACCTGGGGGACTGCGTTGGTGAGGCCCCCTCAATTTCTTATCGACTGGGTAGAAATTTGAGGGATCAGTTGGTCAACAGCCATTTTGTTAATCCGAAAAAAGAGATGTGGTTGACTAGGCCAAAGGGTTCCATTAAATGTGGGGACTGCTCCTTTTTTGGCTTTATGGAAAAGACAAATACATTTTTTGATAGTACTGAAACAAAGGTTTTTCACATCAAACATTTCATTAATTGTAAAACGACATATGTGGTATATTTGGTGACATGTTGTTGTGGATTGAGGTACATAGGAAAAACCACGAGACAGCTGTGCCACAGGATCGATGAACATTTGGGCGATGTCCGTCACCAACGGGACACACCCATCTCACGGCATATACACTCTGTCCATGGGGGCGACTCTAAATGTCTCAAATGGAGGGGTATTGATCGCGTTTGTCTTTCCCAGAGATGCGGGGAATTGCATCATTATCCTACAAAAAGAATGTTTTGGACATTCACTTTAAAACACTAAAGGGCCCGTAAAGGGCTGAATGATCAACTGGACTTTAGTAGTTATTTCTAGGGTCCTCCAGTCTTGCTTTGTGTTGGTTTAGACTGTTGATTCTTGATTCATGTCGAGTTTTTTAATTTTTTTTTTAATTTATTGCATCTTTGCCCACCAGTGAAAAAATTTTTTTTTCTTTTAGTATCCAAAATTTTATCACGGGCCCTTTTCAGGGGGTTTAGGGCATTGAATGGGCTTGGAGTTTGCTTTAAAATTCCCGTTGTGTTCCTCTATGCTGAGCAAGTGATAAAATTATCGGTTTAAGCTGCTGCTTACCGGCGCTCCCTCTGTAGAGCTCGGGAAACCACTTTGTGTCTGGAAAGCGCCGAAAATTCGGATGGGGTTTCCGGGCGATCTCTCCCTTTGGGACGAAATGAGGGGAGTCACGGGGGCCCGGGAAAGCCCCGCTTTTATTTTCTTTTGCTTTCTTGCCCTTGGGTCTCGTTGTAAACCCGGGACCTGTGTTTTTGTCCTTCCGGGGGGGAGAGGGCCCCTTGTATTTTTTAATGAATAGTTATATGGTTGGGCACTTTTGGGAGGGGGTTTGTTTTTTTGCATTTTGGTTGTTTAGCAATGATTTTTATCCCCCCCTTTTTTTGAAACCCTCTAGAGCCTGGTGGGTTTGTCCTGATGTAGCATAACTCTACAGCGAAAACATAAAAAAAAAAAGGTACTGGTTTATTATAAAAATTCTTTAAAATCACGTGGCAGTTCTTTGAGGTAAAAAAAGCCCCCGGGCCAGGTATATATATTTACCTTTTTTAATTGCGGGTTTTTTTTTATTTCATTCCCCAATTCTTTTGGGGCCCTTGAATACAAAATTCATTTTCCTTATTGCCCCCTGATGATTTTATGAAGGGTTTAAAATTAAAATCTTTGTCGGGACGGGACCATGATGTTTTGTGGGGTTTTTTTAAACTAGGGTAAGGGCAAAAAGGGAACCCCCTTATTGGAGCAAATATCCTGAAATTTTTGGTATAGGTAAGGGTATAAAGGGGTTTTTGGGCCCAATTTTAAAGGTTTTTTACCCTGGCCCAAACCTATGTGTTTTTTCTTTCCCATAAAATTATTAGAGGTTTTGGTTTTAAATTTTTAATAGACTTAATAAAAGTTATTTTTTTGGCCCTTTTTTTCCTTTTTTATTATATTTTTGATTCAGGATCAGGTAAATTTTTAATTTTTTGGGGATGGGTTAACCTTTTCACTCCCCAAACAAAGTCGGGTTTTTCTGTTTTTTTTCCCGGGGGGTTTTGGGGGGGCCCCCCCCAACCCAATTTTAAAAATTTAAAATTTTTTTGTTAAATTTTTTCAAAATTTTTTTATTTGGGGCAAAAAAAAATGGGGGGGCTTCCTTTTTTTTTTTTCTATGGTTTTAAAAAAAATTAAAATTAAAAAAATTTTTAACCCAAAAAAAAAAAAAATTTTTTTCCAAAAAAAATATTTATTTTTTAACGGCAATTAAATTTTTTTTTGCACTTTAACAATTAAAAAAAAATAGCTTTTTTTTTTTAAAAAACCCCGGCCCCCCCCCCAAAAAAAAAAAAACTGTATTTTTCCTCAGCCAGTATATTTTTCTTATGTTACGCAAAAAAAGGAAAAAAAAAAAAAATTGGAAAGAAAAATTTTAAGGGTTTAGATGGTATTGAACTGTGACCCACAAGAGGCTGAGTTCTTAATTTCCAGCTTTGTCAAAGCACATTCTTTTGATATATTGCCCCAGAACGAAGGTATGACACTTTTAATGACGATATAATGCATGTATTGCACCAAATTCCCTTGGGCCCTTGTTCTTTTTGTATTCATTTAAACCTTTTTCTTCCCCAAGTGGCCCTATGGAAACTGTCTCATGATGAATCAGTTTTACTGTACCTAAGAATTTCATTTTCAGAAAATGTTATGATTGCTTTAAAGCTTTTTTTTTTCCCCCGAAAAGGAGGCAGACAGGATATATGTCAAAAAAAAAAAATTTCTAAAAAATATATAGGGGGAAAATTTTTATGGGCGGGGCTTTCAACCCGAAGTCTGTTCACCCGCATTTAGCGGCCCGCCCCCTTTTCCCAAAATTTTAAATAAACCGCCGCCCAAAAAATTTTAGTGCTTTTCAGTGGCCCGTGGCACTTTTTAATGCGGGGCCCGAGATTGGGGGTGATCGGGAAAGGGGGGAAAACTACAAAGTACGAAAACATAGATTTATAGCTTCAGTACAAGGGAAATTTCAAGGGATTAGCAGCATTGGGAAAATTTCATTTCTTTAAACTTGGGGGTTTTGGGGGGGGCCAAAAACTTCCCAAGAAAGTAAACCAAAATTTGCCCCCAAATAACAGACAAAAGGGGGGTTTCATGCGGGGACTTCCTCCTGGTTTTTTGCAAATTGGCTTCAAGTTTTCATCGGGTTTTTTCCCTGGTAAAAGGGGGGAAAAAGGCCCGAGTTTGTAGGGGGGGAAAGGGAAAGAGGATAAAAGACAAAAAGAGGAGGGTTTGGGTTTTCCTAGCTTTTATTTTCCCCTTTTCCCCGGAGCCGGGGGCCGGATAAAAAATTTTTGAGAGCCATGGCTTCCTCTAAAGTAATGAGGTTAGGGTTGCTGACCCAGATATCTTTTTTGGAAAATCAGATGGGCCCTGTAAAGGCGGGGCCCAAAAAACTCGGGGTCCCCCCATCCAGCAGTTCACCACCACTTGTGGAACTCTGGGGCTTTTACCCCCTCCCCAAATCTTTTACCTTAGGGAAAAATTTCAAGACTGAGCCTCTGCAATTTGATCATGCTAAATTTCCGAAAAAATTTGACCCCTTTGGACTGAAAAAAACACTCTGGTGCAGTGGGGGAGAAGTTTGAGGGTCCATTCCTGAGGATCTACCTGTCAAAGGGAGACCACTACGCCTACCATTTGGACATAGAGGCAAGTGTTTTTACCCTAAAAAAAAGCCGGAGAAGGAAAACTTACCACCAGGCCAAACCCAATCTGAAAACCCTGCCCCAGGACTAGCAAGGAGCCAGATGGGTGTGGCTGAGCTGTTAATCACAGCCCAGACATACAGAATCAGACTGTGGTCAGACAGTGAAAACACCTGTAGCAAACAGAAACAATCAGGGGCCAAAAGAAGCCCCTTTGGACGAAATCTTACTGACGGGGCGGCTGCACTCCCCGACCTGAAAGGAAACCGGTCATGACACCATCTTTAAACTTTACAATGCACATGCCCCAATGTTCAATGCCCCCAAATTTTATTTTTTGAAACAACTTGGATTTTTTAAAAAGGGGCTTAATGGAAAAATAAAATTCCCACAAAAAAGGGTTTTATTCCGAATTAAGGGATTTTTAATACATACAACTCTTTCCATTTTGGTTTAACCCAAATTTTTTTCCCATAAACCAGAAAAACCTTACAAAATTATTAAAAATTTTTTTCCTTTGCGAAAGGCTTCGGGAAAAGGTCTAAAGAGGAAATTGGCCACTGGGGCTTAGGTTTTGTTTTAAAAAAAGTTTAAAATTCCCAGCAGGTTGCAACAAGATAAAGAGGATGGAAGAGTAAACAAAAATTTCAAATGCCCTTTGGCTTCATCAACCCCAATGAGGGACCACTTCTTTGAAACCCAAGGGCCCTGCAAACCCCAGTTTAAATGATCCCCACACACCCCAAACCAAATTTTTTAAGGGAGGTAGAGGCCCCCCCATGTGTCAAAATTAAACCCTTCCGAAACCCTTTTTAACATCAGCTTTGCTTTTTTCTAAACGCCCCAGAAAAGGGTTACCTGCCACCCACCAGAAAACAGGCATGATTGTCTTACATGGACCAGGGAGCATCTTACTTTAAGAGGGTTTCAGTGCTTCCCCAAGTGTGTTCAGGGATAAAAAATTTTGGTTTTTCCCCTCTGGAAAAAATGATGGAAAACCAATGATGCTGGAAAACATCAAGGAGGCTTTTATGAAACAGCCACCCTTTTGGTACCAGTCGGGTTCCCTTTGGGCTGGCCATCTAGCACCAGCCCCACACTGATTTAAATGGTTTTAAATGGCCCTGAGGGGGAAAACTTGGTTCCCTTCTTACCTTTTTTTAAAGGGCCTCTTACCTTTGGAGTTGTGTGACATTCATCTTTCCATTTCCCCGAAAAGGGCATTGTTTTACAATAAAGTGGTCCCAGTGTGTTTTAAAAAAAAGGACGCCCCACTTTTTTTCCCTTTTTTTTTTCTCTTTGGTATTCTGTATCTTGTCCCAACCTGTGTGACACCTGTCTCACCTAAGCTCAGTGGTTTTTTGGGCCCTGAGACTGAAGCATCCTGTTTTGGAAATTGCAAGGGAAAATGAAATATTGTTAAATTTAATTAAGGGATCAAAAAAACTTTTTGGGTAAATTTTTGCCATTATGCTCCTTCTTAAAGGGATTAGAAATTGTATGAAAGGTAAAAAAAAAAAATCCAAGAATCACACTGTTGTTTTTTAAAACAAATAATTGGGAAATTTTATTGCATAAATAGGTTTTTAAACCACTACCAAAACAAGCAAGAATTCTGGTCTCACAAGACTGTTATTTTTTCTTTAAGAATCCCTCCAAACTTACACCCATTACCTGTATTAATTGAATGTTTGAACTCATAACCTGTTTAAAAGACAACTCCCAACACTCCCAAACAATCAACCCAAAATTTTTCCAAACCCTGGCCCAGATCAACATGCGTCTGAGGGGACAGGGGCAAAATGTAGACTGCACAACCCGTGATGAGTATAGGAAAAAAAAGGGATGATGTTTGGGGGAGGGAAAGGGAATGACTGTTGGGACAATTTGATAAAAATTAAGGGAAAACAAAATGACTGGCCAAAATTTTCCCCGGGGTTTTGGGCTTCATGCAAATTTTCGCCTTTATTGGTTTAATGATTCTGAGCAAGATCTGGAATTAGCCCAGAACTACATGGATTTCCTGGTTTAATGAAACCAAAATAAAAAAAAAAGGGTTTGGGGCCCCAGTCCCCAAAGATTATTGTTAGTAACACACTATGCCATCATGGATTAAAATCCTGCAGGGCACACAAGGTCCCTGTTAAGACCATTTCCTTTTTGGGGGCCCGCAGCGCCCGTCCCCCTGTGCACAAGGTTCGACGAGACGTGGGCCCGGAAATTTTTTTTTTGTGTTTTGGGTATTTAAAACTGTTTGAATTTGGTTTTATTCTGTGCACTGGAGGGGATTGACGCTTTAAACCCCACCGTCCCCGGTTCTCTGCTCTTTTTTTGGGCAGAAGGGTTTATTTTTCCTGGGTTGGTAAGTGACAGGGGTCCTGCACCACTCACCTTTCCTGTATTTTTGTCTTTGTCTATGTGGTCTGGGTTTCAGAGGGCTGGTTAAATTACTGCTTGGACTGGGACTCTGACATTACTTAAGTTTAGGAACGGAAGATCTCTTTTTTAAGGAGAGGGACCGAAAAGAACGGGTTTGTAGAGTTTTTTTTTTTGGGTTTTGCACCTTTTATTAGCATCTGCATTTTCACAAGGGGATTATGGGAAAAAAGGGGGTGGAAGCCCCCAGGCCCTCTGTTGGTTGTCAAAATCCCCAATTTGCTTTTTGAACCCCCCGAATCCCCTTTAGAAAGCAAAAAGGGGTTTTTTAGCCAAAACCAGTATCCCCTAAACTGCGACAACGCTTTTTCCCCGGGGTTTTTTTTGGGCCCCCCCTTTAGGTGCAGAAGGGGAGGAAAAAAGGGTAAGGCTGGGGTGTTGGGGGCTCGGGTAGCTCAGGAAAAGGGAAAAATCTCTCCTTAAGGAGCACCGAACGAAAGGCTTTTAAAGTTTTTGTTTTGCCTTTTTCGCCCTCCCAAATTTTGCATTGATATCACAAGGCATTATGGGGAAAGGGGCTGAGAAAAACCCCCCCGCCGCCCTCTGTTGGTTGTAACCCAAAACCTCAAATTTTCTTTTGGCCCATCGAGGGTTTTAGAAAGCAAAAGGTTTTTTTTGCCAAGCCAGTATTCTATTGCAACAACGCTGTTTGGGATTTTTTTTTCCCCCTTCAGAGCAGGAAATATGGCTGGGGTTGTGGGAGGCCCCTCGGGTTAAACTCAGGGAAAGGGGAAAAATCTCTGCTCTGCTACTTCACCGTTTATAGTTTTTTTTTGGCTTGTTGGTGTGTTATTTTGCTATTGTCATTCTTGGATTTCTTAATTCCCCGTTTTCCCTTTTTTGACTTCCCTTTTTGCCTACCGTTTTTGTACCATATTTGTTCTCTTCAATTTTCACCCCCTTTTTCCCCTGATCTTTTTTTACGTCTCTAAGTTGAGTGGGGCAATTAGGTTGGGGAAAAGTTGGGGCTTAGCGCTATTTTGCACTTTCCCCTTTGTTCCTTTCTTCCCATCCTGGTTCTGGGGTCCCCAACAAATTCCCCCCCCACTTTAGCCATGTCCCCAAACCTGTTTTTAAGTTCAAAAACTGATCCCTTTGGGTAACCAGAGGAGGGATGGGGGAAAAGGGCATGGAGTCAGATGAGATCAAAAAAAAAAAAAAAGTTTTAAAACCCCATTCTCCGTATTGGGAGGACAAAGAAGAATGAAAACAAAACCAAGACCACCATTCCAACTGTGAGGCATGGGATTGGAAACATCATACAATGGGGGTGCTTTTCTGCAGTGGGAACAGGAAAATTGCACTGTATTGAAAGAAGGACAAATGGGGCCCCTGAATACAAAATTTTGGCCCAAAAAAAACTCCTTCTCTTTAGTAAAAAATTTAAGAGGTTTTCATGATGGGTCTTCCCCAGAAAAAAGTCCCCGAAAACCCCAGCCCGGGCAAATAAGGAAGGGGGGCTCCCCTAAAAAAGGGATTTTTAAGGTCCTGGGTGGCCTTTGGGAAATCTCCAGTCCCGAACCCCATCCAAAAAAACTTTGGGGGGAAGCTGAAACTCCCAAAGTAGTCAACTACACCCCCAAAAACCTAAAATATGGAGAAGATTTGTATGGAGTAGTGGGCCAAAATCCCTGCTCCAGTGAGTAAAAACTTTTTCAAGAATTACAGGAAACATTTGACCTCTGTAACTGCAAATATTTCTGTACCAAATATTAAGTTCTGTTTTTCTATTGGATCAAATACTTTTCATGCAATAAAATGCAAATTAATTATTCTGGATTCTTTTAGATTATATCTCAGTTGAATTGTACCTATGCTAAAAATTACAGACCTCTCCATTCTTGGGGGTTTTTGGGGGAAAGCTGGGAGTTGTATTTTGTGTTGGCACTACGGTCATAACCTTTTTTGGGGGAGAAATTGGGAAGGGGGTTTTAGGCCCCAAAATTACGTACAAATTTTTGGGGAAGACAGGAACCAACTCCTTGGAGATTTTGCCTTGGCTATATCCTTTACCCTCAAAGATCACATTTTCCAGCTTGAACTTAGTTGCCTGTGCCCCTGAAAGATTAGCTACAGGCTAGATCTTCAAAGGATGGTGTTTAGTACTGTATTTTTTGTTTTTGCCAGAGTATTTATTTAAAGTGTTTTTTCTGTTGTGTCTGTGGGGTTTTTTTTTTCCCCCTTTTTTTTAGTGTAGTACGTAGGGGAAAAATTTGGGTATTTGGGGGAAAAGGAGAGGGGGTTTGTGTAGCTTGGTTTGAAACGAAATATCATTGTCTGACACCAAACCAGTGATAGTAATACAGAGATATGTCAGACACCTCCATTACAAACACTGCAAAGAAAACTTAAAAAAAACCACAGACACAACTAAAAAACAACACTTTGTTTAAGTAAACACTCCCTGACATAAACCATTTGATTAAATACATTGATTCAACATTGGAATGATGTAGTACAAAGCATCCATCATAGTTCAAGAAGGGACAATTGTAAAGAAAACAGAAAACTCCCAAAAACCCAGTTTAAGGGAAAAGCTTGTGATGCCCCATCCTACACAGCACCCTGCTTTCATATTGTAGCCTGCTGTGGGGCATAGGTTGTCACCATGCTTTCTGGGTGCTGAATAGACTATCCAGCACCTGTGAAAATCGGGTGATATCCCCCACTGCAAGCACCCAGATTTTCTGGGTGCCTGCTCAGGGTAGTGGGGCATCATCCAGCTTTCCAGGACACTGGATAGCCTCTCCATGAATCCCTATTTCCCAACAGCAAACCACAATAGTAAAACAGGTTGTTGCAGGGAATGGGATCTCACCCTGCTTTCCCACGTGCTGGATAGCCTATTCAGATTCTGGGAAAGCTAGGTGATGCCCCCAAACCTTTCATCAGGCGCCCAGAAAAGCAGGGTGACTGCTGTCGGGATGGAGCATTAGTAGGTTGGGAGTTATGCAACTCCACTTCTCCCCATAACCCAACTCACTGCTACCTGTCATCCCTGAAACCCCCAATACTACTCCTCCTCCCCGTCACAGTAACTCTTTCACCCCCAGAGTAAATCCCCCTTGAAACCTCCACCTCTACCCTCCATCCAGATATTAAACTCCCAACCCCCACTTTAAAGCCTCCCTTCCCCACACTCTAATCCTCACACACACATGAAATAAACTTCCCCTTTTTAAGAGCAGTGTTAGTGTCAAAGGGTAAAAGGGAGAGCTTCAAGGTCCTCCCTCCCTACCAGAGTTCGTGATCGTCATTGACAGCGTTTTTCCAGGATGCCATCAAAAGAATACAGTGCTGGTTGGGAGGCTTCATGTAATACCGTTCAACGTTTTAAAATTTTTTTTGGGAAAGACTTTTATAGGTTTAAATTGTGATGTTAACAGTTTATGTAATGTGTGAATTACTGAACTGCTTTCAATAGACCTAGCTTTTTCCTCTGACTTTTAGGGGGGACATACATATCACACATTTATTACACAAACAGCACTAAAACTCTGCAATAAAATACAGTGTTATGTTTTAAATTTGGGTTTTTTGCTGAATTTTATTTAACACATGAAAAAAAATCTGTTAAGAATCAAGGCATGCTGCAGATTTTTTAGTCCATATCTTGTCATGTCTTTTTAGGTAAAATGCTGTGTATTTTTATAATGGACTTCATTGCAAGGCAATGAGTAACATCCATGGAGAAAATCCATACTAAAGTCAACAACAAAAACGGGATGAAACACATATAAGTTTTATTGTAGATTTTTTGGCGTGGATTTCATGCCATTTCCACTGCATAGTTCTTTTAGGATGTGTGAATGTTACCTAAGAATATTAATAGGCAATAATAAACTCTATCATCTCCTCATCCTAATTTAAGAACTACACCCATCAAACTTTCCCTACCTTATGGATATGTCCACACCCGGTTTTATCCAAAAGGTGGGAAACCATCCACATGCACTCAAATTATGCGTGTTTTGGGTCTTTTTGTGCAGCAGAACGCACCATTTGTTTTTAAAAAGGGTGTTGCTGCATCAAAGGAAGAAGTGAAGTCAATACTTTTTAATGGATCGAAAGGTGCATCACAAAGACAATGTAAAACAGCATTGACGATCACTTTCGAAAAGTGATGCGTGTTTTACATTGAAATCAATGTAAATCACACTGCACATTATTAGATGCATGTTTGGGTCCATTTAGGATCCGAAACACCGATCCAAACAGAAGAAGTGCCGTGTGAACATTTCCTAGCATTGTCAAAAGCGTTGTGTCAGAATTATCTCCCATGAGTAACACAGCAAAATGATTAAATTGTCACTTTCATAATTTGTTTCCCATGAGGGAAATGATGTGATTTGAAATAAATGTGAAAACTTCTTAAGCTCTGTCAATTAGCAGGTTTTTTCATTAAATCCTAAGTACATTAAAATGATTGAATCAGCTTTTCTTAAGAGCTTATTGTCAGTTGCTGCTTGGAGACACTTGTCTGATAATATCATTGATCTATTGCATTTTAAAGATAAATAACCTTTTTGTTTTTAAAAGTAAAAACTTAAAAAAAACGCAGGTGGGTGGGTTAGCTAGGGTGGGTGGGGCCTGTATGAATTAAATGGGGTGCTGCAAAAGCCCGTTTTTTTTATTAAAAACCCTGAAAAAATGCGCATCTTACAGAAAAGGGGGCAGTGCTGGGAAACAGCATGTCTGTCTCTAACTTGTGCTGTCCTCAGCAAGGGTGGCATAACCCATGTGGCAGGTACCCTTTAATATGGGCTAACACTTTATAACAGGCTTTTATCTTGAACCCTTTCCCGAAAAGGGAAGGGTTTTATTTTCTTCAAGCTCACCTAGATTTTGCAAACAAAAATATTCACTACTGTCTTCCATTTAAAAAAAATTAATTTACATCTGCTCAAAATTACTCAGTTCCTGTCCAGTTTACGAACTTCCTGAACAGGTACATTTTCCTTTTCATTAGTACATGCCCGATTTAAAGGTTATAATTAGAGTTGGGCGAATCGATTCTAACAAGTGGGGAAAAATTTAGAATTTTCAGGAAAACTTCGGTTTGGGAAAAAAGTCGGGAAATTTGGGGGAAATTCGGGGGGAAAAAAGTTGCTTTTGATTGATAAAATGGCTGCGAGCCCCAGGCCCCTACATGGGGGAAAGCACTCTGGGGAAAGGGAAAAAGGGCATACCTGGGATAAAATTTGGGAGAGGTTAAGCCAATCAGAGACCGGCGGGGTTTCGTTACTTTACCGCACTATAAAAAGTCCCGGGGGGCGACGCCGGGATCTTTACACTCCTCTCACTGTTTCCAAAAAAGGGAAAAGGTTCCCGACGCGGCTGATTGCCTTACTGAAGAAAATTTATTTTTATATAGCAAATTTTTGTGGGGTGTCCCCCAGCTTGCTCAGAGACTGTTCTCTTAAAAGTTCCCATTTTTAATTTTTTGGGGGATTGGGTTTTGAAATCCATTTTTGGGGCCCCCTTTCAGCCCGCATTTTACATTCAAAATCCCAAGTGGGATCTAAGCCAGTTCCTGTTGTATTCATTTAAAGAAACAGCGTTTTTACAATACAAATACCACTTCATTTTTGGCTGCTTAATTCTATTCCCAAATTTTTACATCCAGGGGTTAATTAAGCGTTGTTTTGCGGGTGTGCTGACAAAAATTAACCATCTTTTTCAACGCCAAATTATATAAATTTTTCCTGTAGCCTAATTCACAAGAAAAGGGTTTAATTACAACTGTATCTTTGTTGTGGGGCAAAGAAAACACGCAATTGTAACACGCTACAAAGCTACTAGTTTAAGCAGATCAATTCTTTGGCGCAATTTACATCCAGGGTAATTAAGCATTGTTTTGCTGGTGTGCTGACAAAAATAAACCGTCTTTTTTAACGCCAAAATATAATAAATTTTTCCTTAGCCAAATTTTCACAAAGCAAAGGTTAATTACAACTGTATCTCTTGTTGTGTGGCGTAGAAAACACCCCAATTGTAACAATGCTACAAAGCTACTGGTTTGTGCGGCTCAATTCTTTGGCGCAATTTACATCCGGGGGTTAATTAGCGTTGTTTTGCTGGTTGTGCTGACAAAAATAAACCAACTTTTTCAACGCCAAAATATAAAAATTTTTTCCTGTAGCCTAATTCACAAGCAAAGGTTAATTACAACTGTATCTCTTGTTGTGTGGCGTAGAAAGCACGCAATTGTAACATGCTACAAAGCTACTAGTTTGTGCGGCTCAATTCTTTGGCGCAATTTACATCCAGGGGTTAATTAAGCGTTGTTTTGCTGGTGTGCTGACAAAAATAAACTGCCTTAGGCGTCAGTCTGTGTTCAACCTACCTCCCTCAGCCACTATTCTGATGCCGCCACCCGCCTGATGCCACACATCTGCTGCCAGTTTCTCCATCTGCCTACCACCATCTTTACCAGGGACTGGTATTGCCACCCACCTCAACACTCTGTCATTGTGCCACTCTATGACCTCATGCGCTGCTGCTGTGCTGTTGCCGGACATCCACACTGTGTCATTGTGCCACTGCCTGACCTCATGCTGCTGCCGCCGTGACCTCCACTCTCAGTCATTGTGCCACTCTGTGGCTTCCTCCTGTTTTGCCACCTCCAGAATGTCATTGTGCCACTGCCTGACCTCATACTGCTGCCGCTGTGACCTCCACACTGTGTGATTGTGCCACTCTGTGGCCTAATACTGTTTTGCCACCTCCAGAATGTCATTGTGCCACTGCCTGACCTCATGCTGCTGCCGCCGTGACCTCCGCTCTCAGTCATTGTGCCATTCTGTGGCTTCCTCCTTTTTTGCCACCTCCAGAATGTCTTTGGGGCCACTGCCTGACCTCAGGCTGCTGTGGCTGCCGTCGTCACCTCCACACTCTGTCACTAATGTTGCCAACCTGACTCTCAGCTGCTTTTTTCCAGGTTTCGGTGGCATGACTTTATCAGGCTACTTTCCCGCTTCAGTTTTTTGGTCAGTTTTGCCCTCTTAAGTGCCCAGGGAATTTTATAGTGAACCCGATTCTAAAAGCGGCGGCGTCATCCGCGTGTCATACTAAAACACAACATTGTATGAAGACCAAACCAGCTCCCTCTGCATATTTATAATATATATATATATAAAATATATAAATATATATATATATATATATATATAATATATATTATATATAAAACCACACACACATACATATACACAGTGGAGGAAAAAAAAGTATTTAGTCAGCCACCAATTTGTGCAAGTTCTCCCACTTAAAAAGATGGGGAGAGGCCTGTAATTGACACGTAGGTAGACCTCAACTATGTGAGACAAATGAGAGAACAAATCCAGAAAATCACATTGTCTGATTGGAAAGAATTTATTTTGTAAATTATGGTGGAAAAATAAGCATTTGGTCACCTACAAACATGAAAAATTCTGGCTCTCACAGACCTGTAACCTTCTTTAAGAGGCTCCTCTGTCCTCCGTTCATTACCTGTAGTAATGGCACCTGTTTGAACTTATTAGTATAAAAGACACCTGTCCACAACCTCAAACAGTCACACTCCAAACTCAACTGTGGTGAAGACTAGTGATGAGCGATTCGACCAATAATCTGCTTCGAATCAATTCCAGATTTTGGGGAATCATCTCGCCTATTTTCGATCCTCGATTACGTTTAAATCTTTGAATTCCCTTTAAAAGTCTATGGGAGAGGAACACCAGGTTCATTTTCACACCCAAACAGGTGAGGTGAAGCTGGAATTAACATCCACAACAGTAAACTGGATACGTGGTACATCTTAGTAAAGACAATTAGGCTATAAGAGTCACATTAAAAAATTCACAGGCAAAAATAATTCATTCCGTTCAATGGCTAACCGAAAACATGAAGGCGGCGCAGCCACAGCAGGTACAGCGGTAGCAGCTGCTACGGGGCCCCTTTGATACTAAACAAGACACCAGTATTGGAAATGGCACATGGTAACTGGCAGGAGACCCCTATCACTTTTTCCACCACTGACCAACAACTTTTCATATATGTGGTGGCAGCAAGGAGATCCCAATGGGGAATACCGAGGTTCAGCTGGCAGGACCCTAGTTAGAGTGGGTGCGGTGAGAGCCAGGCCTGCCATCAGTTATCTATTAACTGTTTCATGCCTACATGCAGCTAAATCAAATGGGGTGCAATCCCATTACTACTTCCTATTTTTATCAGATCACCGGTACCTTTTTGATTAGGGCCCCTGACCCTATTGGCACCCCTGGCATCCATTTTAAAGTAGCCTGACCCCAAAATCAGCAAAAATTCCCTTATGAACCCTCAGAATAATAATTTGCAATAAGAAATTGACTATTTTAAAAAAACATTTTTCCAATGATGCTGTTGCTGCTGCTACGGCTACTTGCCATTCTACTGCTGGCATGTTGCTGACATTGTTCCACTGTGACATTAGAACGTGAAGAAGATGCAACAGATGTCACCAGTTGGTCAATGAGGCCTGTCTCAAATTTTTGCATTCTACTGTAAAGTGGTTCGAAGGGAATTTGCTGACATTTGATTTGGATCGTGGATCAAGGAGGGTAATTCACCATGGTTTGAGATGAGAAATATGAGTAATATAAATGCTGACTTGCACCCCGCAACAAAGGGACACCCGTAACTCAGACTGTGGTGGCCGCAAGCAACGCAGAAATAAAATTGGGTGCTATTTCACAGTGGCTTGAGATGAGAAATATGTCTGAATGCGGGTTTTTCGCCCTCGAACAACCATAACCTCCCCCCCCCCCCCCCCGCTAAAGCCATTCAGAGCTCTGGAGCTGTTTCCAAATCTTTAACTAATTCTAACTAAAATTCTCTAATCTTGCTGTACCCTAAGCTAACTAATCTATTAAGGACCCTTTTCAGTAGTAAAAATGCTGGAAAATAGTCTCTACTATCTTTGAAAAAAGCTGAGCAGAGAGATAGCTATCCGTTCTGTTCGCTGTGTGTAAGCTAATGCCGCTGAGCAGGAAGTGCAGTGACATAGATAAAATGAGGTCATGTGATTTCAGCAGCCAACAAGATCCCTACACACTCGAAATGTTTCCACTGGTGATGTTCTTCTACACCTCTCCCCCACCCCCAGTGCTCTGTGCTGATTGGTTGGCTGCCAAAATTACAGGAAACGGTGAAAATGGTGCGATTGGAATCCGACACGGCGATTATTAAGAAAAATAATTTATTCGTCGCTGAACCAAATTTTTTGTGAAAATCTTCACTTTTCACTATTATCAACTTTTTTTCGATTTCATTGCTCAACACTAGTGAAGACTAGTGTTGAGCGATTATAATCGACAAAGTTGACATCGGCACGGTTTTTAGGTTGATCGGAATTTTCCGATCACGCAATAATTTAGGTGAGAATCTGCACATTATCTATTACTATCGCATCATTTTCTGCTCTTCCTGTCATTTTGGCGGCCAGCAAATCAGCTTAGAGCATAGAGCAGGGTGGGGCTGGTGTGCGACGTCATGAACTGTGATGTGTATGGTTGTCATTGGCTGGAAAAATCACATGACCTCGTTTTACATAGAACAGCCCTTCCTGTTCATCATCAGTGTGCTAGTGTGTCTCATAAGAGCAGGACCTGTGTCAGCTTTCTCCTCAATACAGCTTAAAGGGAACACAGTTCTCTTTTTGCACACAGACAACTATGCTTTTACTGTGAACATTAAACATAATAGATTAGAGAATTTCAGTTATTTTTAGTTAGGGTGAGACTTTGAAAAAGCATTAGCGCTGTAC
>JAODAL010058076.1:0-22298 GCA_025379985.1 Phyllomedusa bahiana | reverse complement strand
GAAAAGTGAAAAAAAATAAGTATAATGTTATCTAAGCAGGGCCATCCACCTTTACCAGTACAGTTCCGGCTACTACTATTTTCAACCCACACTAGCTCCTCAAGATTAAGCAACAAAAGTGGGACAGCTTACAAATATGTCTAATACAGTAATAGGGAAATTCCATTTTTATATGATTGATTGCCAATCAATATGGTGTTAAATAACGTGAATTTTTCTACATTTCCATAAAAAACCTATATTGGGATAGTGCAAGAGAACACCAAATAGCTCAAATGCAGTCATACAGCTGGTAAAATCCAAAATGTATATCGAAAAATGCTCAAAAGCAATACTACATAAATATACCAAAACTACATTAGGGTGCTTTATCAGTATATCAATATATAAATCTATATCTTTTATGTTTTATGTTTGATGTTATTTTGACATAGTCAAAAGGATTTTGATTGAAAGATAACCAGAAGTACACAACGGTCGTTATATGCAGGTATATATGTGTACATCTGTAAACCCTGCAGCTAAACTGGAAGCCAAATTCTCAAAAATTCAGCCAAAAGGAGGAAAGATACATGGATATTTCTCCAGAGCTTTAGAGGAAAAGTATATTGCTTCCTCCCATGTGCTCCTTCTTTGTATCTCCCCCCACCCCCCTTTATTCATTACTTAATAAGAAAACAGAATTTTACCCTCTGCTAGTGTGAGCCAGCAGCCTGATCTCTGAAACCATTGTCTTTTTTGTAAATGGAAGAAGGGTAAGTGGATATAAATAGCCTGCGTATTTGCTGGCATACACTTTATATAATGCCTTCATTTAATTTACCTAGTAATGACAATGCAATGCCTTCTATTTCTGAGAATTTCTCTACTGATAAAGCCTTTATTGCCACCCTAGTGCAGCTCATCTGTATGTCCTGGATATTTCTAGCCATATTAATATCAACTTTTAAGAGTCTTATTTCAAGTCCAATTTTTCAACTGTTAAATGGACCTTTCATCCACATTATTATATATGCATATATTTTAATCCACATGTATTATATTGTGCTGTAACCTAAACTGTATCCCATATTCAACCTGCTTCTTAATATTAACTGCTGCATGCAGTTACCCATTTCTATTGCTTTTCTGGTATTCCTAGGCATATACCATTGCATAGGTAACCATGCTATAGCATCATAGATTCATTTTAGAAACATTACATTTGATTTGTTTTGTTGTTTAACTACTGGAGCTGAGCTTGTTGAAATTTTATGATATGTTGCCATAATTTAGCAAAAGTCTTTATGAGAAACTTTGTGAGTTATTTAAAATTTGCAAAAAACATAGTAAGTACATTTCATTTTAAGCTAAACTACTGATTATGGTGTATATCACTTTTAAAAAATGAATGCTGGTTGTTGTCGAATTATCATTTGAATGTATAAAAAAAATCTGATTGAAATTAAATAGCAATCTGATTATATAATCCTTAATCAATGTTGTTGTTATTATCTGTGACTTGAGAAACCGCTAAAACTGAACATTTCTACACCTTGGTTAAATAGGCATGTGTTAGATTCAGCCACATCTATATAACAGCTTGAAGCTGGCAGCATGAGATGATGTAGAAGAAATGAGGAGAAATTAGAAAAGAAGACTCTAGGATAATCTGAGACTATTTGTGGAATATAGATGTCGGGAGTCCAGCACTCCAATGGAATAAGTGAAACTACCTTTACTCAATCCAGTTAAAACCTTGAATGAATGACATAGGAGAACAGCAGATGTGGTTCTTACTGATCACACTCATGAGCCATGAGTAAGAACCCCAATATGGTTCTTAAACTATTCATGGAATATACCTAGAAAGTAACCAATACTTGACAGGTTTGAGACTAAGCTGTAATTTACAGATCCTTTAGGCTAAGCTCACATGCTCCAGCAGCCAAATGCAGAAAAGAACACAGCCATATGCAGTGGCCGATGGCTACATGATTTTGCCACTAAAACTTGTGCAATCATTGGCAGCTCCAAGCAGGTATGATTTTGTTTGTACATGGGTGGTAGAATGTATGAAGCCTTCCTACAGGATCAGAAAACTTTTATCTCTGTTTCACAGTCTTGAACTGAACAGTCTGCCAGGAATGGCAGACCATGTAGTCCTGTAATGAGTTATTACAAGGTCCACTTGAAGAATAATTGCAGAAAGTAATGAAAAGCAGTACATATTTCTTCACAAGGTGGTACAACAAACTTGATAGTTGCAAACCTGCAGTTCTCAAACAGTTCTTTACCAATGACTATTGTGATAGAATTAATATTAGCACATGGTTACTATAACATCATTATTACAAGAATACATAGTAACATAATCAAGTCTTAGTAATCACATGCTAAAATTAATAGTATATATCCAAAAATCCCCAGTGGATTGCCTGAGAAAGTGACTTGGTCTGCTGCGCCAATAGCAACTCTGTCATGGATAATAATTAAATGATTTATATTTTGATTCCTCTTTTCTATTTACCTTCCATTGCTTTATTATTAGCACATAGTTACTACTACTTTGTAACTGTTTTAAGATGTATTCTTGAAATATATAGGGGATACTGTGAAAGATTCAAAATGTTTTTTACATTACAAGAAGTATATACTAGATGTACTTTTGCTATCATGCGGTTGTGTGGATTCTCCTTCTAATCATCTATATGTATTTTAATGACTTTTAATAAAGATTTGGGATATTTTAGCAGTATTGTGTGTTAATAGTGATGAACGATTACGTCAACTATCGTCATCGGGTCGATAGTCGATATCGTCAATTATCAAGCCGATTTCCGATAGTCGATAATAGATTATCGCAGATGACCATTAAAGTCTATGGGAGAGGAACAACACCTTCATTCTTACACCCAAACAGGGATGGAGAAGCTGGAATTAACATCCACAACAGTCAAATGGATACGTGCTACATCTTAGGCAACACACTTAGGTTATAAAAGCCACAGAAAAAATTCACACACCATTCATGACCTTAAACCGATGACCACAAATTAAAAAGTGCAGAAGGCAGTTGATTTGAACCATCATTTTACTTGAACTGGACATTGAACTATACCTGTCCTGGAACGCAGAATGACCCTTAAACCTATCTGACCCACAGATTAAAAGAGTGCCTGAAAAAGGAGTCTTTGAACCACCATTTTAGTTGAACTGGACATAGACTATCCCTGTCCTGGGCCACAGCATGAGCCCCAAACCTGCATGACCCCCAGATTTAAAAAGTGCCGTAAAAAGGTGTCTTTCAACCACCATTTTAGTTGAACTGGACATTAACTATACCTGTTCTGTACCACAGTATGACCATTAAATCTGTCTGACACACAGATTAAAATGTGCTGGAAAAAGGAGTCTTTCAACCACCATTTTAGTTGAACTGGACATTGACTATACCTGTTCTGTACCACAGTATGACCATGACTGGGAGGACGAGGCGGTAAGACTGCTGGATGCAGGTTGCATTAACCACTGAAGAACAGATTGACGGCGCTATTTGTTACTGAGATTCACAGTGCCCTGACCCAGCGATGACAGGCCTGACGCGTCCTGCAATCGACGATCTCGCTGGGATGCCGTGTTTGTCGGCCAGCATGGAAGGAGCACTTGTCTTTATCGGTTCGTAACTCCATGTCCTACCCCCCTCTTTGCTCGCTTACCACCCTGCATTTCGCTCCTTTGTTCTGAAATAAGATGATAAAAAATTTAAGTCGGGTTATGGAAGAGTTTTGAAAGTTCTCTTATTTAAAAGACGGCCAAAATCACAGCTTATTCTTAAATCTCCTCTATTTTCCTAAAGCCAAGTGAGTGATTAGAAAATGTAAATGTTTCGAGCGAATACCCTGGTGCAAATGAAGTACTGGTGAAGAGCGTAAGGACAAAATCAATCATTCGTTCTCCTTTTTAGTCCCAGAGAGATGTGTATCACAGCCCAGTAGGACCTATGGAATTGATAGTTTTTCAACAAAAGCTGTGTGTACAAGTGCGCCAAACTGGAGATTCAACGAGTCGCAATTAAAAATACTATTCAATAGTTTCACGGATGTAGAAATTGTGCGTGTTGTTGCTCAGGCATGGACAAACAAGAACAGTTGTCTAGAATTAATTTTTCTTATCAGAATTGTCGTACAGCGTGGCTATTTTGAAAAATAAAACTAGTGTGCCGCCACCCCGTGCAATACAGCTATTTAAATATTATCGGATAACAAAACTCACGGTGGTTTTTGCAACAATTGAAATTATCACCAACAGTAACTAGTCAAAATTTCTTGTATTCAATATTCTAAGTACAAAGGTGGCTCTATGAAAAAAACTTGGGCCGCACCAAAGTAAAAAAAAAAACCACCTATTTGAAATGTATACGGAAAATAAAGGTGGTTTTTGCGCAACTATGTGTGAATAAACTGCAATTACTAGCAAATTTCTTGGATGGTAATATACTACAGATGGGTTTTTAACAAAAATATGGCACTGCACCAAAGTGAAACAATAACCTAATTAAATTGGGTAAGGATAATAAAAACATGGTTTTGCACCTATAAATGACCACTGCTGGGACTACAAAAATTTATGTTTCTAATATTTAAGTACAAGGTGGCTCTATGGTACAATAACTGGGCTGCATCCAAAGTTATAAAAAAACATCCTATTTGAATGTATCATGGATATTAAAAGGTGTGTTTTTGCACCTATGATATTATTTTACCTGCAATTTCTAGCTCAAAATTTATTCTTGGTAATATTCGCGTACAAGATGGGTCTTTGTTTTCATATTCAAAAGCTTTTATTGAAGAGAATAAAGTAAATCAGTGTTTACGGCAGCTGACATGTCAGTCAGATGGTGTAGATAAAATTTTAAGTGTGTTGAACAGTGTCATAAACCTACAAGTAATTGTAGTACATATAGCACTAGGGTTGTTTACAAGGGATGAATACTGCCCATATGGAAGTACTAAAAGCATGCAATTTAGGTTTTCTCAATTCTTATACCAGAAGAATGTGTTCCACAAACAATATGGAGATTCCACAGGGGCAGAGGAGAAAAACATAGAATATACAACCTCCTAAAAATGTAAAAAACCATCATGCATTCCCGCCAGTCCGGCTCAGTGCATCTGAGGGGAGTGGAAGGTTGCTCACCTCGGTGGTGGGTATATACATTGCTCATATCTTGCAAAATAAGGAGGGCTTTTGTGATATAGCAGAATGACTTGAACCTTATTCTCATACTCTTGTGCATAATACTATATGTATACATGTAGAGCATAGATGGTAGCAATTAATCAAAATTCCAGGACATTGAGAAGTTAAAGGGAGGTACCAGCGCCCAATATCGAGTATTGAGCACTAGCATACCAGAACAACTAGCATGCCGCCGATTTCTGTCAATGAGTAAATGAGAAGATGTGGGCGTATCGAAATACACCGCTCCATCCATCCGCTACCCCTCCAGGAAGATAAGGGGGAGAAGATGGAGGGTGAAGAAGCCTGAGTGACCTCAGGGTCTCGCTTAGTAAGAATTCCCTTTTTACTATATTAGTTGCGTACATTCGTAAGGCTGACATGATAAAGGAAAAAGGGGGGGGGGGGGGTGTAGGGGGGAGGGTGGGGAGGGGAATCTTTAAAAAAACAATAAAAAATACACTCATGAGACCATATGAACTTATAACACTAACACAAAATCACTCTACACCTCATATTAGGTACAAACACAATAAGGAACACAAAAAGTTGAGAAAACACGATAAATGTGAGGGAGGGGAGGGGGAGAAGGAACTAGTTCAGTTAATGAATTGCATTATCAGTGCTTACTACAGGAAGTGTGCAGAGAGGTATGAGGGGGAGTCCTTGATGGACTCCAAGCTGAACCTTATTCTGTAGGAATAAAACGTGTGTGACTGTTAAGAGTTCGAGCCATCATATTCCTCACATTTTTGTAGATAAAATTTACTTCTAGCAATCCACTACTTACTGTGACGGGGGGTAGGATGACTTCATACTCGGGGATTTACAGTGCTTAGCGCGCTTGGAGTAGATGTTGAAGTTAAAGAGAACTTTTGTATGTGCGACAGGAATGGGATAAACTATAAAGGAGGGAGTAAAAGGTGCCTCTGAGTGTTAGGAATTGAGATCCGCGTAGCCTACGTGATCACTTCCAGCCAATGCTAACTCAAAAGCGTTTGAGCAGGGAAACATTTCCCCACGCACATTATGGAAGCAGAGTGCTCACCTATCCTTCCCAATCTCCTAGTCATAAATATCCAGATAACTGAATGGGAATATTTTTTTGTGCAAGACAGAAGGAACCCTGTACCAGCTGTGTGTAGACTTTAAAACATGGTCTCCCTGAGTTAGAGGCAATCATTGCCTGTGGGTTAGCTGAAACAGTGATTCCCTATTGGTTAGGTAAGTAAAAGAGGACACCATTTCAGACACCTTTCACAGCGCTGGCAATAAGGAGGGATAGTTGTGTGGAATGAATTGAGTATTATAGTTTTTTCATGAAGTCAGGGAGTGTCTCGAGCTTGTGGGGAGAAACACTGCCTTCTACAAATCTTATAGGGGTCTTGGACAGATCACGTCGATGCCTCCATTTTAATAAAGATAATGTGAAGGTTGCTGTGGATTTGAAAAAGGAAGCGCGACTAACAGTCGCCTTGCCCTTCAAGGATCTCACCTAGTGTTTTTTAATTGTTCCCCTAGATTTTAGAGACGGTGCAAAAAATGACAAGGGAGATTGTTTTGTGACCCACCAGAAAAGCATGACAGGAAACACCCGGTGGGAAAGTCATTGAATTGGCAGTGATTGGCAGGCATAGGGGCATCCCACAGGTCTATTGAGGTGTTAGGTACTCCTGCATGAGTAAAGTAAGATATTGTGTTGCATGATATCTCAGAGTGTAGGAAGCAGAATACTCAATTTTGGAGGGCGGAGAAGTCCAGGTACCGGGAGAGCGCCATCCACCCGATGTTACTAAGATCCTCCGCCGTCTCTCCCATATTTTGTTATCACGGTCTGAGACCAGCGCTAAAAAATGCGCATAGGAAGCGGCCAGGAAATAAGTTTGCAATCGCGAGTAGGCTCAGTGACTCCAGAGTCTTTGGGTCTGATAAGGCGTATCATACACAACCACTCGCCCTTCGGGTGGACCAACATTAAGAGCTAAAGCACTGTCGCACATTCTCCCCATATGTAAGCCGGATTGTGTTCTATGGGGAGCGTTTGGAGAGGTACAAAACATTTGGGATAGAATAGTCATCTTGAGCAGGCTTATCCTGCTACAAACCAAGGGATAACTCCTTTTTGTTCCTCTCAATTAATGCTAATATCTTTTCGATTTTGGCCAAGAAGGGGAGTGAAATTGTTAGAAAAGGTTTTGTAGAGGTCCGCCGATATATGTATCCCAAATAAGAAATGTAGTTCGGCATTCAAAGAGAATTGGATTGTAGGGAAGCCTCGGTCTCTGCGGTCTGATACCTTGCCCAATGCCTCTGATTTTGAGTATTGTATTTTAAATTAGACCCGGCTCCGTAAATGTCTAACGGTTGGCCATTCAGGACGGAAGGGAGTGTGTGGGTTGGAGACATATACCTAAGAAGGGTCGTCTGCGAAAGGCCGCTCAATTTGTTCTCCCTTGACCGCGATTTGATTCTTGAGATATCAGGATTGGCCCTAAATGGTCGCCAATCAGATTCTCAATATCTTGAAAACTATAAACAAGTGAGAAAGGGGCAACACTGTCTCGTTCATTAGAAATGGGAAGAGGGTCGATAGCGTACCATTGGACATCTGATACGGGCAGCTGAGGGCGCGCGAATACAGAGCTGCTATCTTAGAGAGAAAGGTAGGGCCGAGCACACAATCTGGGTAAGGGTCTTGGTGGCTCGGTTTGTTGAGGGAAGGCACGAGTAATGCGACTGACGTGCTTCCTGCATTTCTAGGGATTCGAACGCTGTAAGGCATTTTTGTGTGGTACGAATCATTAATGGTATTGATATCGAGGTTTTGAGGTGTTATAGCGCGTCTCTTTGCCCGGGGACAAAGTCCCAACTGAATCCGGATGAGATAATGGAGTTCAGAGCGGATTTGTTGTCTGTTAGCGGAATTCATTTTTGCATATATATTTAGATCAAACATTTAAACAGAGAAATGAGGGCGATAGCTGCCACAGGCTGTGGGATCCTTTTCCAGGCTTAGGAATGACAGTCAACATGCGTCTGCATGTAGCTTGAGGAGGGATAGGGTTAGTCTATCGAGATGGAAATTAAAAGCTTGAGAAGTAAATGGGCGAGTGGGTTCCGGGAAGGTCGTGAAAACTGAGCCATGAACCTCATCCGGCCCTGGTGGCTCTTTACCTCCGGGTAGATCACTAAATGACAGACTTAGCTCCTAGTAAGGAGAGGGTTTCCTCCAATCTGTTACAATTTCAGTGGTTTATTCTAGATAACAGGGAAGGTGTGGAGGGTAATCCCGGCTGTGTGTGGAAGGGAGGAGGGAGGTAGATTTATACGAATTTAGAGTAGACAAATCGTGGAAGATTGGGGTCAAATCTCATCATACCAACAACCCACCCCACGCCACCCCGCAATGTGACAGTTTTAACTTCGAAGGGATGTAGGACTGCACCATCTGGGATGGAACCGCCCTGGCAAAAAAACATTCGTCCACTTTTATTGCAATAATGTAGAATCTACTACGGATAAACGTGTATGAGTCGTCCATGATGCCTACCAGAAGGTGTTTCTCTCAAACCGGGTGTGGTATTGTGAGTAACAGTTATCTCTCGGAGAAATTGGTGGGGAGAGTTGTGCACTTGGTTATGTCGCCATTTCTAGTGGCAGAAAAAACCTGGGCATAGGCTTTCTTAAGGTTGGCCAGGGGGAAACTATCCTTTTTAAGCCTAGCGCCGTGCTGTGATCAGCAACCCCCCGTATACACAAGCTTTAAGTGCTTCCATTGGTGTGGCACTGCAGGCGGTAGGGTCATCTTGTTCATGGCGAGATATATATTTGAGGATGGTCCGCTAATTCTACCCACACATTGAAACGTGCGTCTAGAGGAGGACTCTATTTCTAGCCTCCACAGTTCCAAAATCTTTTCTCGTAGTAGCCGGAAGCTGATACAGTATCAGATCGGGCGCCATGGTCGGGACCTATGATATTGCAATTGGAAGTGGACCTCAATTAATGGTGGAAGGGCGGAGTAGAACTGGGATCTATCCTTTAATATAGGGCCAGAGGCGGTGGGTGTGTACTTAAATTACGAATTCAAAGTGTGGAGAAAAGTGGGAGTAATCCCTGTCGTGGGTGCAACATCCCAGGTATATCACAGAAAGTCTGGAGAAGTAAGAAGGCCCTCTTCATCACTCTTGTAATCGTAGTTGGACAGAGATGAATTTCCCAAGGAGGAGTTGTCAAAGTGGGATCATAGGGTGATGTTAAGGTCTCCCCCCCATATAGCAATACACTCCCCTGAATTTACTTCAATGGGAGAGCTGTGTGTCGACCAATGTGCAAGGGGAATCGGCCTGGCCAATTATTTGGGGCGTATGCCATTAATAATAGTGGAATCGTTTGGACCCACCGATAGAGGTGGTACTAGATAAGGTAACGCGCGCTCCAGGGTCGACAGTGCTGTCTAATATCTCGTGGCCATGGGAGTACAGATGTATTGCTATGGCTGACCCCCCTGGGAATCTGGACTCAGAGAAGTTGGCAAAGTGTGTCACAGGATGTATGAATTACTTATGTTTATATACACAGGGTGCATGTCCTACCTTGGAATGCGTTTCCCTGGAGGCACTCATCTGCGGCTCTGGGCCCGGTGGATAGTGGTGGTGGTTCTGCGCCCTGTCTTTTGGTGGTGTTTCAACCCTTTGGCGTTGTATATGAGGTCAATGCGTTAAATCCATCGCTGTTGGAAGACGGTAGAGGGCATGTTGACAGGTAGCGCGAGGACAGTAGCAAGCCAAGTTGTACTGTATGTTGTGTAGACAAATGAGATGGGTGGGTGAAGCGATAAGGAGAATAAGAGGAGAGGGAGAAGGAGAGAGAAAAAAAGAAATAGGGGGGGCGGGTATATTTGACACGACCTACAAACACCTCACACACACCAACAACACACGAACATGCACATAACCTCTCAGACACTCCCAAGTAGCAGGAGCAGAGGTCTGGCTGGGTTACTTATCAAAAAAACAAGAACCAAGGGCTACTAACACCCTGCAAAAACTGAAGAAAAAACTCAAAGTCAGAGAGTCCCGACTACTGGGGATAATGTTGGCTTGTACTAACAGTAGAGAGAGAGCCCCCTCTCACTAGTGCTGACATTGAGATATACAATAGGTAAAACTTAACAGCACGCTAAAAAGATACGACTTTGGATAGGGAAGTTTAGACAGGGACTAGGATTGGACCTCTGCACCAGTGCTTGACTAAATCAGTGAGCTAATAGGTGAGTAAACAGTTGGAGTTGTACAGTCTGGTAAATTTACGGTCACCAGCACACCAGAAAGCTGAGCACACAACATAAGGAATCACCTCATTGGAGGTATCCCAAGACTCCAGTCTTACAGCAAGGGAGGAGTCACTTAGACGGTTCTCAGGACTCACTAATTAAAGGGGTTGCGCATGAGGGGGGCCTCGCCGGCCCCCCACACCTCTCTGGCTCGGGGGGAACCCGCCGGTCGCTGTCTCCCGTCTCGACGGCCGCCGGATCCCGCAAAAGCTGGAGGAATCGGAGATCTCGGCTGGAGAAGTATCGTTACGCGGGGCAGGTCCAGAAGCAAGTTTGGATGTGTAGTGTGGGCAGTCTGGGAGAGGATTATGTCTTGGTATTACCCAAGGACTGCAGAAATCCGGTGGGATATCACTCAGCTGAGGTATTGTGAGACCATGTCTGCGCCGTACGGTACGTAGTGCAAAAGGTATTCCCCCAGGTAGAAATGGATATGTTTCTTTTCACCGTAAAATGTCCCAGAAAGGTGTTTAAGGGATTACAGCCAGGGACAGATCTTGCAGTAAATCCGAATGCGGATAGCCTTGAAATGATAGTGACTTAAGTTCGTCTGGCTTCAAAATAGAATGTCTCTTTCAGATGTCAATAGAAGTTGACGCGGCATATGACGTCCCGCTGCCTGGGGCAATCGGTTTAGGCGTGTATAAGAGAGGGCTCCTTTAGAGGTCTATCAATTGACAATAGTGGGCGAAGTGTGGGACAGGACCTAGTAGTGTCATTGAATATAGTAGCGACGATCCCGAGAACAGGTCTAGAATGTAGGGATTGATTAAGGGAGGCCCCAGAATGTCTTTAGTTGTTACGCTGCTTCGTATTCTATTTATCAATTCCAGATGCTGCGGTCAGATGAGAGAACAATTGGGTTGAATGCTGCGCTTCTAACTTCAGGAAACAGAAGAAAGGGGGATAGATCCGTTTGGTGGCCTGGTTTGCTTCTCAATCGGTTACAAGAGAATTGCTCAAGATGGACAGTTCCGTACGAGAAAGTGGGTCAATCTCCAGTCTGCAGTTGTCGACAATTTGATTCCTGCCATCAGGTGGGAAGAGATCTGCTTCCGATGATGTGAGCTTGTGCTCCAGTGATAGAATAAAGATAGGTGGGCCGGCCTCAGCGTTGCTGCTCTGAGTGGGCAAAGATGGGTGGGTCCCATGTGGGCTTAGGGTCAGTGCTGGCCAGCGAAGGGCATGATTGGGACAAGTTGGTCTCTAGTTGTTCACCCTCACGGGGCGTACTGGCATGGACAGAGCCCAGATGATATTTGTAGCTGCGGAGTCCATGCTGGCAGCTAGATGGTGAGGGTGGCTTTGTGCCAAATACGGAGACGCTGCCCAGGTAGATCCAGTTGACCAGTGTAGGAGCGAACCCTGTGGGTGCATTTGAGCCCTACAAGGTGTGCTGGGTGTAAGGGGCCTGGGTGGCCCCCACGAAGTGCCCTATCTCCCTCGCTCCTGTCCCCCTAGGGCAATATACGGCAAGTCTGCCTCAGAGGGTGTCTGTTTTATAGGGCACAGAAGCAAGTCCGGTGGTGTATGTGGTCATAGTTCAGATGGTGCGGTCCCATTTGGGGCTTATGATACAGGGAGGCAAGGGGGTTGTGAGATGGTCACAGGGACCAGAGTGAGGCACTCCTCCAATGACTGTTGGTAGTGGACTGGCACTCCAGATGGGAGTGAGGTGCTCTTGATCACGTATAATTTAGCTGCAGATGTATGTTGGGGAAGTTCAACCGTCTGGGTCCTGGTCAGCGCCGCCCACATCTACGGGAGCGGGTTGCGCTGCTCAGAATTGTGACTCAACCGCGCGGTCGCTCCTGTGGTGTGATGCAGGGCTTCCTCCAGGCATGCGTCTAGTGCGCTCGCCAGTGCTGGTGGCTGGAGGAACGAGATTTCAATCTCTGCAGGTGAGCCGGAGTCTTCTGGGGACAGCGCTGAGAGTGAGATGTTTTGCGGGAGGGAACGGGGGGGAGTTGTCGCTCCTGCAGGTGTTGTGAGGATCGTCCTGTGATCCCCTAGAAGCTGCACATGAGGTGTTCGGCCATATTTGAGGAGAGGACATGGGCAGATGAACATGGGACGAGTAGGTAGGCTCGTTTCAGGGTGTATAAGAAGGCTTTCAATGTTCCCCCATGTTGCTATGCAACCCAGTCTGTAGCTGGTGTCTTTGCCTTCTGGTTTTTTTGTTCGTCTTCCCCATGTTTTCAATGAATTAGAGCTGGTATAAGATGCAGGTGAATCAAGGAGCTCTGTCACAAAGATGCCTCCTACACAGCGCCATTGTACTAGACACGACCCCCAAGAGGTTTTTAACAAAATAATGCCTGCGCCAAACTGAACGCAAAAATACCTAATTTAATTGTGTCCGGATTATTTAAAAACGTGGTTATTTCACATATAAATTACTAACCTGCGGTGACTAGATAAAGTTTCTGTATCATATATGTAAGTAACAAAAGTGAGTCTTTGAACAAGACTGGAGTGCGCCAAGTGATAAAGAAACTAATTAAATCTCGTAAGAGTATAATAAAAGTGAGTTTTGCACACTATTAGAATACACCTCCAGTTTACTTAGAAAAGATCCTTGTATCCTATTATAAGTACAGGCTGCACAAAATATCCAAGCTAATATTTACCCCCCCTCCCTCCCCCTCACCCCCCCTACCCAATAAAAATTGGCCAAAAATGGTTAATAAAACCCTTTTCAATGCAGGGTCAATAGCAGAGTCTGGCTGGCACATTCTTCAAATCTCCTTTCAAAAGATGCATGCCTGCCTGCTCCTGGTGTTCGCCCGCACCCACCCCTTCCACCGCGGATGTAACAGCGCTAGAGTGTCTCCTTTAAAAATTCTCACAGCCTAAGTAACTGAAAATAGATAAATCTCTAATCTACTAAGTTCTGAATGTTACATATCTAATAAGTACATATGTGTGTCTGTGTGAAAACAAGAGAACAGTGTCTTCTGAGTCTATGTTTTTGAGAGTTGATGTCCGGCACAAGTCATGCTCTTAATGAATACACTGTAAAAACACCTGATGCTGAATCAGGAAGGTGCTGTTCTATGTTAAACGATGGTCCATGTGATTTTTTCCAGCCAATCACAACCATAAAATTTCCCATTAATGTACGTGCCGCAACTCCCAGCTCACCTGCTATATTCTCTTAAGCTGATTTGCTGGTCCGCCAAATGACAGGAAGCTACCGAAAAATGGCGTGATTTTAGTTGATTATGTGCAGATTTGTAACCTAAATTATCGCGTGATCTGGAAATATAAGATCCGATAAATCATTAAAAACCATGCCGTAATTTCAACTTTGTCGATAATGAATCGCTCAAACTATGTGTTTATACTACCTATTTCATTGGTTTAGTTATGATTTAGGAGTTTCTCTACCTTTATTGATTATTATATGCTTTCTAAGCTAATGTACATAGTAATAGAGCAGTATCAGTGAATTAGAAACTTTCTTTTAACACACGAAGGTTAACAATTGACAGAGCACTTTAACTTGTTCATCTGTTAACTTCACCTTGTAAATTTGTAGCAATACTAGTCACAATGTATGTCAAAACAATGGAACCTTCTCTGGTTCATTTTTAGGACATCTGGCACCTCCATGTGTGCTACTGTGTGCAGTCTCTAATTAAATCTCACTTTCTAGGGCTAGATTTTTTTTATGAATTAATTGCAACAATGCGACATAGTTAATTGTTCATAAGATGTAATAGCGGTGTATAATAAAAACTATTAAAAGTGTCTGTTGAGTTTGCGGTACCATCACCGACAGTTCCCGAGCTGTTACACATGGATGACTTCAACAAATCTAGTAAATCTAGTGATGATTCAAGAATGGGCTGTCAGGCACCACGATACTGAATAGAATATGCAGAAATCCTAATTTGTTATTAGTAATAGGACATGGGTCAGTATCCATTCCAAACCAACAAGTATATTTCTACTATTATACATGACAATCCAACAACCAGAATAAGGGTCACACCAAGCGATTGTTAATAAAGATACATATTTTTTTCACAAATGAACTAGGACACAGCATTAAAAACTCCCTAAACAAGTGCGAATTGCATAGATATAGCACATATATCGAAATGTTATAGAAGGTGTTACTACACACGAACACATTCATAACATGACATAACAATGTTCCTGATCTATAAATAATTGCACAAAGTCATACTGCGTGGGTGCTTCATTGGAGTTGCTTGACTATGTTGGGGTGTGATTGGCTGCAAGTCTTATTATGAAATAAGCAAGTCCCATGATCAAAATATTTTGGTACCATGTTAGCCAATAAAATCTATCTGAAGTTAAATAAGTTTCTGTGACATAAAGACCACATTATTATGTTAGTGATAGCTTTATTTGCTAACCAAAAAAATTTTAAAAAAAATTGTTTTACACAGGAATTGGGGTTTGATTTTAAAAACCAAGCTAAACAATAAAAACTGAGGTTTAAATCTGCTTGCTTTTGGGGGGGAAGTGTTTTCAGAGGGGTCATTTTGGCAGGTGAAAATTTTATAGGGTTCAATGAGGGGAACTTTTACCAGTTAAATTTTTTAAAAATTTTTTCACAATATTTTTAAAATGCCCCCTTCATTTTCGTGAAAAATCTTCATACGCACCTTTGTCCAAAGAAGTGTCCATGGTCTCTCTTTTTATATATCTCCACAGATTCACCCTAAATTGCAGTTTTTGCTTGGTGTCCCCAATAGTGTTAAATAGAGATAGGCGAATTTCTCAAAAAAATTTGCCAGGTGCATCGAATTTTCCGCCAAAATTCTTTTTGACCCAAATTTATTCACAGTGAATCACATTAAAAAACAGCTATTTCCTGGCTGCGGACAGCCTGTAGGGTGGAACATTGTCCCTGTTTTAAAAATTTTATAGGGAGCGTGGTTTGTTCTTCATACAAAAAGCTTTGTTTTAGTATGAAACCAGATGTGGGGCCGGTATAGAAATCGCTTCACACTTCATTCCTGGGCATTACAGGGCAAAACGACCAAACAACTTTAATGGGAAACCCCCCTGACAAAGGTAATTTTAGCTCGAGCTCTAAAGAACCGAGCAAGGCCAAGATCCACTAAGCGCAAAGAGTCACCCCTTTTACACCGACACCCAGATGATTCCCCTTATTATGCCCAAACCTGCTCTTTTAAAATTTTAATAAAATGTAGACCCCCCCCCCCCAAAGAGTGGAGAGGGTTTTCGGAAATTATTTTGCGTTGACTCACTGATCATTTTTCCCCTTTCCCCTTTTCCATCCGACATTTTTCCCTTTTTTAAATTTGGGTTAAAAATCCAAACAGCATTGCAAAACCCCAAAAAACAAACAGGAGTTTGACCCAAAAACAGAGATACCGGGCTATTTGCATTTCCCTTTCTGTGTGCCACTGTGTTTTTGGCTACCTAATCATCAGATAACCCGGACCCTTTTCCCATTCCTTCTGAAAATTTAAAAATAAGGGGAAAAACCAAACACAGTGGCAACTTTCATAGAGCTGTGGGGGTGGAAACAAAATTGGGAAACCACGGGGTGTTCCATGGTACATTTGGTCAGTTGGCACAGCATGAGGAAAGGCCAAGAGGGGCCCACAATCACAGAGTATGGGGGGTGGCAGCAAAAATCATAGGCCCACAAGGGGAAACAATGAAAGGAGGGAGAAGGTGGCACAACATCAGTGGGCCACAAGGGGCCCAAAAGGGGCAAAGAATGTGGGGGAAAGGGCCCCAGCAACATCAGAAAGGGGCACAAGGGCACAATGACAGGTTAGAAGGGGGGCACAACATCATTAGGCCACAGAGGGGAAACAATCCCCAACCCTTGGGGTGGAAACCCAAAAACAGTGGGCCACAGAGGGGCCCAAATACAGGTTTGAGAAGGGGGCACAAAAACATAGCCCCACAGAGGGGAACAATGAAGGCTGAAAGGGTGCCCAGCAACATCAGCAGGCCACAGAGGGGGCACAAGACAGGTGAGAAGGGGGCCGCAACATCATTAGGCCACAGGTGGCACAATTACAGGTTGTAAGGTGGCACAACTTTGGTAGCCCAAAAGGGGAAAACCAAGACAGGTTAAAAAGGGTTGGGCAGCAACATCAGGGGGGCCCCACAGAGGGGCCCACAATGACCCCAGTAGGGAGGTGGGGGCAGAAACCCAAAGCAAGGGGGTCAAGAGGGCAAAAATTTAAAAATTCTGGGAATTTTGGCGGGCAACATGATTGGCCACAGAGTGCAAATGACACAGCGTTTGGGGTTTGGAAAAAAGCCGGGGGTTTGGGGGAATACCACCAAAAAAAAAAATTGGAAGAAAAGGGAAAAGGGGGTTGGGGGGCCCCCCCAATACAAATGGCCACATAGTTGCAAAATTAAAAAAACATTTGGGAAAAGGGGTGGCGGCCCCCAACATAAAATGGGCCCCAACAAGTGGGAAACAAATAAACAATTTTTTTGGTGGGGGCCCCAGCAACCCCGGGCCCCCAATAAGTTTTTAAAAATTAAAAAAGGTAAGGAAGGTGGGGCAAAGCCAAACAATAAGTAGGAACCACCAAAATGGGTTGGCCAACAATAAAATTTTAAAAGGGGATTTGGACAGCAACATCGCAGGCCAAGTGGGCCCCCAAGGGGAAACAGGGTTTTTAAAAAAGGGATGGCAGCAACATCAAAAAACCACATAGGGCCCCCTAATGAAAACGGGGGTTTAAAAAATTTAAAAAAGGTGGCAGCAAAAAATTAAATTGACCACAGAAGGGCAGGGGAAAACCCCGGTTTGAAAAAAATGCAGGCCCAACCCCCTTTTAAATAAAATCCACAAGGGGCCCCCAAAAGGCCCATTTTGAAAAGGTGGAAACCCAACCAAACCGTAGGGGCCCAATAAAATTTCGCCCCAAAATGACCCCCCCGGAAAGGGGGGAAAAAAACCCCACCATTTGGGCCCCCAGATGCACAAGACAGGTTTGCCCCTTCAAAAGCATGCAGGCCCCTGAAAGAAATTTTCCCAAAAACCCCCTTTCCCCAATTTTAACCTTTTTTTTCCCTTTTTTAAATAAACCCTTTAATAAAAACTTGATCCCCCCCAATAACTGAAAGAAAAACAAAACAAAACCAAATTACATTTTTCTTTAACGCCAGAAAGAAACATTTCAAAAAAGGGCAAAATCCCGCAAAGAGTGGATGTTAAACCCAACAATTTTAACAACGGCCAGGAATTGATCCTCACACCCAGACCCACTTTGTCAAGGGCCTCCCCCCTCGGGGTAGGTAAAGGGTAAATCCTTCCCCCTCTTTTGGGGGAAAATTTTTCCGGGCGCCCAACGCCCGGGCCTGAGGAAGGAGGTCCTCCCCCGGGAAACTTTTTGCGGTTGGCTGTGAAACTTCCCAAAAATTTTAATGAGAAATTTTTTTTTGATATTGGGTTTTATTTGTCACTTTTTTCCGGGCTAATAAAAGCAAATTTGGGGCCTGTAAGGGGAAAGTGAAATGTTCCCCCTTTTTGGGGGTATTTTTTTAAAAACACAAACAATGTTTTTGGAAAAAAAATTTTGGGTTTTTTTTAAAAAAGGGGTTTATTTAGGGTTAATTTGGGGGTTTTTTTTTTAAAGGGGGGTTTTTATTTTGGGGGTTTTTTTGGAAGGGGGGGATTTGGGAAGTTTTTTTCCCCTGCATGCTTTTGTTAAGGTCAACGGAGGTTGGGACGCTGTGAAAGGCAAAATGCTGTGGGGTCATATGTCAAATAGGTCTTCTTTTTTTATTGCGGGAAAATGACGGGTTGAAAAGGGTGGAAAGGAAACACCCCTTTAAAGGCCCCAAAGGGGGCAATAATTGGACAGGGGTTGAGAAAGGGGCACAACAATCAGTAGGCCACAGAGTCCCCCCCATTGCCCGGGAATAATGGGGGTTTTGGGCCACCCCAACATGAGAAAGGGTGCCCCCTTTAGGGGAACCAATTGAACAAAGTTTTGGGTTTTGGAGGCAAGCAAAAACCCAACAGCAGCATAAAGGTTTTCCGAGAGTTGGCCCAAAATTTAAACAAAAATTTCCCCTGGAAGGAGGAAAACAAACAAATACTAAAGAAGGCCCCAAAATAGGCCAACAAAATGGAAAACACCCTAGGGAAAAAGGTGGGAGAAAAAGCAAAGAAAAAAGGCCCAACAGGCAAAATTGGGAAACATGATGGGAGGGAGTTTGGCAATCCCCTTTTTCCCTTTTAAACTTGATGGGTTTCCCAAGATTGGAGCAGCTCCCAACAATGTTGGGCTTAAAAAAATTTTGGGTTTTGGCCAAGCGAAAAGAAAAAATTTTAAGGAGGCAGGTTAGTTTAAAATTCCCGCCGGAATTTCCAATTCCCCAAAAGGGTTTTCGTAAAGGCATCAAGGGCCTGATTTTTAAAATTCAAATGCTTTAAAAAATTTGGGTGGAAAAACCCTTTGGAAATAAATGGGGGATTCTTTTTTTTTTTGGGGGGGGGGGGGGGGGGGGAAAGTTACCACATTTTTGGGTGGAAAAGCGGGGTTCCCCTTGGGGGTTTAAACAAAGGGCCCCGCCACCTGAACACCCCCTCAAATTTCCACACCACTCCCCCGGGGAAAAAACAGCTTCCCATTTGAAACTGGGGAATTTTAACCCCAAAAAATCCAGTTTGGCTGCTCTAGTCCAGGGGGAATTCAATATGGGGTGGCAGGGTGCTGTCCAAAAAAGGCCACCCCCTACGGGTTTCGGGGGGCTCTCTAGGTCCTTTTTGCTTTGCGGGTGAGTCCCTTCCCACTAGGGGGGTTTTAAGAAAGTGCTCATCTACGCCCCCCAACTAGGTTCGCTGAGGGACCCAATACGGGTTCCTACCCCACCACCCTCTCACACCAGCCGTGGCAGTAGTACGTGAGCGCTGAGGAATGTCTCTATAGTACTTGAGTTTGTCCTCCCTCTCGGCAGGTGAAAACAGGCCGCCATTTTGGACCAGTAGAGAGGGTCCGAGAGGGTTGAGAGCCCGAAGTCATCCCTCTGCCGGATGGTGACTATTTGGCTGTCACTGCCCCAGCAAATCTGTATGCAGTGAGCCATCTGCACAAGTGACTCTGAGGGACTCACTGCCTCCATCTCCACTGAATACTGCCACGGTGTGTCTGGGTCATCTTCCTCGTCTTCCTCATCTCCCTCTCCCTCCTCCGGCTGTTCCTGCTCCTCCTTTCCAGTCACATGGGTAGAAAAACAACTCATTTCGCTTAACATTGCTTGTGCTCCAATGTCCTCCTCCTCCAGTTCAGCCCCCACTGGACTTGAAGCAGTGGAATTACGTTGTTCATCCTGTAGTTCTGGCGACTGACAAATAACGAGGTCTCAAAGGTCCTGAGCAAACGGCAGGTGTCACGCCTCAACTGCAACTGGCTGACATCCAAATTACATAAGGGAATACTCCTGTCCGCTTGGAGTATTAAGAAATCATTAATAGCCTTTCTCTGTTCATAGAGTCGGTCCAACAAATGGAGGCTGGAATTCCAACTGGTGAAACATTGCATATCAGCCTATGTTGAGGGAGGCCGTTCTGCCGCTGCAACTCAAGGAGGGTGTGCTTGGCAGAGTAAGAATGGCTGAAGCACATGCAAAGTTTCCTGGCCATTTTTAGAATGTCTTGCAGATGGGTGGAAGACTCGAGGAACCGTTTGACAACCAGATTAAACGCGTGTGTCATGCAGGGCACATGGCTCAGCCTTCCTCGGTGCAGCATGGACACTATGGGCGACATGTATGAATCTCGCCACGTCGGGGCGCACCTTTCCGCCGGTTTTCCGGCGAAATCTGCGCCTGATTTATGTCGGCACCGGGGCGCGCTCATACATTCCATGTAAAGTCCGCCGCGCCTCGCCATTGTTTGTGGCGCAATGCGGGACTTAGGCGCAGTGCGGCACTGCGCCTATCATTCGCCGCCCACGGTAGTGCACTCATACATGTGGGGAAAAGGCCGCCGCGCCTCACCAGTGTGTGGGGCGCAGTGCGGGGACTGAGGCGCAGTGCGGGGCTGCGCCTAAGCTTCGCTGTCTGAGGAGGTGCGCTCATACATGCGGGGAAAAGTTCCCTGCGCCTCGCCAGTGTGTGGGGCAGAGTGCGGGGACTTGGGCGCAGTGCGGGGACATGGGCGCAGTGCGGGACTGCGCCTCACATGTATTCCGACAGGCTGGAAAACAGCGAGAAATCATTAAAGATGTCCGTGCGGAGTATAAATAAAAAAAATCGCCTTTATAAAGGCGGAAAACATTCTCAGAAAAGAGCTCAAACCTCAAAAACAAAAAATAATAAAAAAAAAATCACTTTCCAGTATCCTAATTCAAGAATTAGGATATTGGAAATTGCCGGGAAATACAGTAATTCAAATTCTGAAAGCTATTCTCATTGGTCGGCAGAAACCGGCCAATCAGAATAGGAGCGACAGTGAACCATTAAAAGCTATTGAGAACTATTGACCAATCAGAATCAAATGCGGGACATTTCAAAATACATTAAAAATGCCGAAAAGATATGATTGGCTGAGCTAGCATGGGCTTTGATATGCCGGCCAATCAGAATAGGAGCGAAAGTGACCCAATATAGCCTATGGAGAAGTTTGAACCAATGAAATCAAGGCGGGACAGTTCAAAATACAGTAAAAATGCAGAAAAGAGCTGATTGGCTGAGCTAGCGGGGGCTTGGCTATCCCAGCCAATCAGAGCGCGAGCTACTTCTCTCATTGTAGTCTATGGAGAGATCGGTGCTATGAAATCTCGGCTCTCAGTGCCGTGCGGCATGGAGTATGATTAAAAAAAACATTTTTATTAGTTGTAAAATATTCTCTGAAAAAGAGCTCAAACATTCTATAAACATAAATCAATTATATCCCGAACAACGCGTTTGTCGCTGAGACCGGCGCTACATCGGGAATTGCAATAGAAAGAATTGCCAGGAAATACAGTAATTCAAATTCGTAAAGCTATTTTGATTGGTCGGCATAAACCAGCCAATCAGAATAGGAGCGACAAAGACCCATTATATCCTATGGAGAAGTTTGACCAATCAAAATCAAAGGCAGGACAGTTCAAAAGACAGTAAAAAAAAATGCAGAAAAAGCTGATTGGCGGAGCTAGCGGTGGCTTGGCTATCCCAGCCAATCAGAGCGCGAGCTACTTCTCCCATTGTATCTATGGAGAGATCGGCGCAATGCAATCTCGGCGCTCAGCGCCGTGCGGCATGGAGTATGAATAAAAAAATCATTTTTATTAAGTGTAAAATATTATCAGATAAAGCGCTGAAACCTTCCATTAACATACATTAATAAAATCCCTAACAACGCGTTTGTTGCCGAGACCGGCGCTACATAAGGAATTGCAATAGAGAGAATGCCGGTAATTCAAATGTTTAAGCTCTTCTGATTGGTCGGCATAAACCAGCCAAACAGAATAAGAGCGACAGTGGCCCATTCTAACCTATGAAGGAGAATTGACCAATCAGAATAGGAGCGCCAGGGACTCGAGATGGGCGAATTGCTTCTAACGAAGTGGAATTCGTTTAGAATTTCAGGAAAACTTCGGTTCTGAACGAAGTCGAAGTTTGGGGTACTTTTCATTGATAAAATGGCTGCGAGCACATGGCGTTACATGGGGCAAAGAACTCTGGGAGGAAGAAGGGCATAGCCTGCATGACATGTGCAGAGATGAAGCCAATCAGAGACCGGCGATTCTGTGACGTCACCGCACTAATAAGT
>JAODAL010058075.1:0-22301 GCA_025379985.1 Phyllomedusa bahiana | reverse complement strand
ACCTTTATAAATCCTTAAAATAAACCTGCATGGCCACCCATAGGATCTTAATACAGAAATGAAAACTTTTTAGAGACATAAAACTTAAGCTGACGCTACTTGCAGCAAGCTCTCCTACTATGTGATGGTAGGAAAGTGACAACCAATCTTAGAAATAATACAAAACATTGGACATCAACTAAGAAATTCTGTTTCTTAAGCCTCTCTTAACCTTCTTCATACACTGGTTCCTTTTCTGCACATTTCAGCAAGTTTTTTCACAGAATTTATTACATTTTTTCACAGAATTTATCACAGAAACATTTTGTGTTGTCAATTTGTTAGTCTTGTACATTTTTTAAGTGATCTAAAGAAATGGATGAATACATAGAGCATGCTGTTTAGGGTGCTTTCACATGGTGCGTTTTTGATGCATTTTTTGTGTAGGAAGGCAGTGCAATTAATGTTGTACATTGCTGCACAAAAATCGCGGCAAAAATCGCAGTAATTACCGCAATTTTACCGCGATTTTTGCGCAATTTTTTGTGCACAATGTCCCAAAACCGTTTGGGGGAAAGCACCTTACTGGTTTTGGTTTCTTTTAAGACTTCTGTACCATCCTACCACCCAAGAAAAACCATATAACACCATAAAAAGCCACGTTTTTGTAGCATGTTACATAGCTTTCTCAGGTACATGTTTTTGTGCAACCAGAGGTTTTATTTAACTGTAAAGTGAAATCTGGAACTCACTATAAACAATGCTTTTGGGGTATTTTATCTTTCTGTTTTGTATTTTATTTTTTGGGGTTTTTTTGGTTCACTGGTATATAAAGGGGTTTTCTCACTACAAAGATGAGATTTAGGGACAGGTAATTGAAAACTTTTTACAAACACATTAGTCTTTTGATTTTACCTTGGTCATGAGATTTTATCTGTTCTGAGTGCACAGGGGTTTCTTTGACTATGTCCATAATCTTCCTTCCTGATTAAAAAGAGAACAGGGAAGGAGCTCACCATGGAAGGGGCTCACTTCAGAGAAAAGGTCATTATCTTAGATCGTGTTTTCTCAAAATCCCGTCCTCAAGACCCACCCAAAAGGTAAAATTTTCAGGGTTTCCTTAGATTGCCATGTATTAATTATTGTCAGTGCATTCTGTGGGAGATCCCGAAAACATGAAACCGTTGGGGGTCTTGAGGCGGAGTTGAGAAACACTGCTCTAAAGGGGAAGTTCACACAGCGTTTTTGGATATATTTTTAGATGCGTGTTTGGATCTAACAATGTGCAGTGTGAGAGTTACATTAGCTTCAATGTAAAACACGCATCGGCGTTTAGATGATATGTTTTACATACGTCTTTCTGATCCGTTCTATGAATTGAATGCCAATTCTTGATATGAAAGATGCAGTAGGAGCCCTATTTAAAACTATAGTGTGCTTGGAGAACTGGGGAGGGGGAAAGGGGAATTAGCAACTAAACTGGCTGTACTTTGTGACCGATTTGATGTGTTGTCTCATTTTATATACCAACAACAATTGTGATAATGTTCATTTTATCTTTTCAAGTAACATGCAGGGTACGTTTAAATTTGTATATTGGTGGGAGGGGGCGGGGGAAATAAGGAAAACATTGCATTTCAGAGTTTATCTTTGTAGGCCTGCTGATCGGATGGATGTTCTGAGGGCCGCTATATCCCTGTGAATTTAACTTGTTTGGTTTACGTACTTATTGTATGCTCTGGAATTTTTAATAAAAAGATTTAAAAGAAAACTATAGGGTGCAATCCTGCTGCAGCCAAAATGCATCCAAACATGCACTTGCGTGTTGGATGCATTTTGGATCCGATTGATGCTGCGTTTTTGGATCCAAAACGGCGGTGTGAACAAACCCTTACCTTCACCTCATTAAAATAATGAACAAGTATTTACATTAAACAATACATAAAATCATTCCACAAACATAGATAGTTTACAAAAAAACTTAAAAATTCTCATTTAGACTTTTGGGGGATAGTGACTCTAGTCTGTTAATCCAATATGCCTCCCATTACATTTCTTAACTGCCACACTAAATTTGTTCCAATACACACCAATCGAGATCTGGTGCTCTGTGTCTGGATTCCGCAAAATGCCGTGCTATTGTACTTTCTCCATAGCTCTTTTTCTGGGAACATATTGCCTCTATTTCTTCTTCCGTTTTTTGTTTAAATAATCTAATAGCCAATCGATGTTCATTAGTGTGAATCCTGACTGCCCGACTGGTTTGACCTATCTAAATTCTACCACATGGACATTTTATTAGATATATACGACCTGTGCACTATAACAGGTGAAAAAAAAAACTTTATTTTGTGTACCCTGTAAGAGATAGTTAATGTCGGGGCCTTTTATTATAGCAGAGCACCAGACCTCTGTTGGTGTGTACTGGAACAACTTGAGTATAGCAGTTCAGAAATGGTAAACTCACCTATCTCCCAAAGGTCTAAACAAGAATCTAAACAAGAAAATGTAAAAGTATTTTTGTAAACGATCTCTGTAAATGAAATGATTTTATATATCGTTTATTGTAACTACTTGTTCATTATTTTAATCAGGTGAAGGAAATTAGTAACAGTTTTCGGATTTCGGGCACCCAATTCACTTGAACAGTACTATAATCCACCAATGGTTTTGAAATCCGACCTCAGAAAATCCGAGCTGCGTAGAATACAGCTCAGATTTTCTATTGAGTTCTATGGGGATGATTTTACAGTTGGATTTTGTGGATTCTAAATACTGAATAAACTTAGAAAGGCGGCTGTAATCCTGTGCTGTGAAGACATAGGGTATGTTCACATGGTGTTTTTGGATACTTTTTCGATCCGAAAAACGCATTCAACATGCAGGTGCGTTTTTGGATGTGTTTTTGCTGCAACAGAAACACATCCTATAGTTTTAAATAGGGCGTCTGCTGGGTCAAACGGATCAAGAACTGACATGTCAATTCTTTGAACGGACCCGAAAAACGCATCAGAAAGACGCATGTAAAACGCGTATCGTCTGAACACCGATGTGTGTTTTACATTGAAAACAATGTAAATCACACTGCACATTGTTAGATTCGTGATTGGGTCCATTTGGGATCCGAAACACGGATCCAAACACGCATCTAAAAACGTATCCAAAAACGTATTGAACATGCTGTGTGAAATACCGTTACTAAGGGCAGTTTCACTGCAGTGCCATACTGCAACAGAAAAAAAAGCACCAAAAATGCTAAAATATACCTGTGTGAAAGCACTCTAAAGCTATGTTCACACAGTGTAATTGCGGGGACATATTTCGCCCTCAATTACGCCGTATGCTCGGGAGTGGGGGTGGGGCGAAGGGGCCGGAAGCCCACCGGCCTCATAGACATTCATTATTCACGGCGCGTATACAGTACACCGTGAATAATTGACATGTCACTTCTCTCCCCGCTCGGCGTATTGTCCGAGCAGGGAGAGGACACGTAATCCATAGTTCTCTATGAGAACTGTGGATTATCGTAATTATTGGGACGTATCTCGCCACGAAATATGGGGTGAGATACATCCCAATAATTGCCGTGTGAACATAGCCTAAAAGTTGCAAGTCCAGGTGCAGTCCGGCAATCGGCAGTAAATTGCAAGCACTGGCAATGCTAATGCTCAGTTCTGCAGCTTCTCATTTCCCATTAGGGTATGTTCAAATGGTGTAAAAGTATGCTGAAAAATATGTGCTCATTTTAAGAAAAAAATACATAGTTTACACTCTTTTTCTTGTAGTTTTATCTGCATCTATTTCTTTGATATTTTCATGTCTGTTTTCCAGAGTTCTATGTGCGTTTTTGACACATCTTTAATCTTTTAATGCTTTTTCATTGTACAGCTCACTACATTTAGTTTGATCTGTTTTTTTATGCATTCCATCAAAAGATGCACCAGATTACGTCAAACAAAATATAGTACAATTGGTTCTTTTTTGCAATCGCTCATTGACTCTACATTGTACAATTACGCACATGTAACATCCATTTGCACACCAAAAATTGACATGAACTTGTGTTTTTCACGCATCATGTACTTTCCAAAGAATGTGTAAAAAAATACCCAATGACAATTCATAGAAAACAAATATTTTTTATGAATTCTTGACATATATTTTGGTGCGTAAAATGGTGCAGGCGGGTTTCATCGTTTTTTTTCTCCAATCATTTTTATAAACACCGGACAGTAAAAAAACGTACCATGTACTACAATCAATGGGACACTTCTGATTTGTTGTTACATGTGTATTTTGGGTGCATAAATGTGTTTTATGCATAAAATACGCATGAAAAACACACTATGAACCCAGCTTTAGGATGTGTTCTCTTGCTCAGGCTTTTTGATACAGTTTTTGAAGCCAAAGTCAGAGCATACAGATAGGGGCCACATAGTAGCGAAAACTTAAGACTTGTCCTCCTTTTAAATCCACTCTGGGCTTTGTATTTAAAAACTGTATAAAATAAGTCTAGATATGGAAGCAAAATGACCTGGTCTCACCATGGATGAAAGCAGTTGAAAGTTTATTTAGAAGTAAGATTATACAGGAAAGTAGGAGTAGAATAAAAAGAGATAAAAAGTTAAAACCATGTGAAAAAAGCATGCACGGGGAAACCCCAGGTCACAAACACAGAATCTTATTTAAATGTCCATGATGCCAGCCCCTTTAAAAGGGAAATTTTTTCCCTTTGCCAAAGGCCCTATGTAAAGGGACCCCGGGGAACCACATGAACCAATAATTAATTTATTTTAATATTGGTGGTTACAGTTAAATGGGGAAAAAGAAAGTGATTCAAATTTTCTGGGGGTATTTCCCACGGGGGAAGAGAGAAATCCAAGTTATCTATGAGAACTGTGGATTCCCTAAGAAAGGGGGGGTTTTTCAGCCCGTAATTTGCGCACTTCGGCGCGTAATTTCGAAAATGAAAATGTCCAATTTTAAGCCTGTGAACATGGCCCATCTTTTTTCCCCTAGAGCCTTGGGGGGCCTCAGAACCCCCCCTTTTCAATCAATAGACCTTCATCCCCTCAAAATCATACGAACATTTGTTTCTGTAGGCAAGTTTTTGGAACGGGGATATTTGTCTTTACAATAAGAGCAAGCAAGAAGCTGTATACATATATAGAACATATATAGATCAGATCACATATATAAACCACTTGGTAGCCATCAAGCCCCTTTAATAATGTCATTTTTGCAAAAAAAGAGAGAAAAAATGCTGCAAAAACCCCCACATTCTAACTTAAAATGTTATGCTAAAATCCAAAAATGGATCCAACACGCCGTGTGAAGATACCCTTTTAAGGTGGGAAGAGAATGCATAAATGAGTTTAATTACACATCCCCCACTTCCAGGTGTGGAGGGACGGGACTTTCCCCCCCAAAATTACGCATAGGGGCCAAGTACATTTCAGGGGTTTCCCAAGACTAAAACCCCTTCACCCCCAAAAATCTAAAAAAAGGGAATTAACACATAAAATTTTTTTAATGTCAATCATGGGTGTGAGGATAACGTAGAAACCCACAGAAACCCTGCTAGGGGGGCAGTGAAAAAAGGGCCCCCACTCGGGTTTGAAAAGAACATTAAAAACCACGTTTAGTTTTCGCTAGGTACACAACTATGTAACTCTCATAATATGGCACTATTAGGAAATTTGTTTACAGGGCTTATTCCCCCGGTAAATTGCGGGGACAGATTTCGCCCCGCAATTCCCTTTGGCTGCCGACACCCGGGGGGGGGGGGGGGGGCCGGCACTCCCCCGGCCCCCATAACACCGTTATTCCCCGCCGGGGTTACACCCGAAAAAAAAATGTGCATTCATTTTCCCCTCCCCCCCCGCGGTGGATTCCCCGAGGGGGGAGAGGAGACGAACCCCTAGTTCCTATGAGAACGTGGTTACCGAAGATTTTGGGAACAGTTTTTCCACCGTACTCCCAGCGCAAATTCGCCCGCGAAATACGGCTGGAATCAGCCCACAGAAAAACCCCCGGGTTTTGAACGGCCCCTTAGGGTGTTTTCCCACCACACCCAAAATTAAACGTGTTTATTCCCGGGAAATTTTTGGGGGTTTGCTTTCCCCCCCGGTGGGGGTTTTTTGGTGCGTTTTTAATGCGTTTTTTTGGATGCTTTTTTTTGTGCAACAATGTAAAGCTTAATTTTGTGCCTTCCTGAAAAAAAAAAACGCTTCCAAAAAACGCATCAAAAACCGCACGTGTAAAGCCCCCCCCTTTCAGTGGCCAAATTGTTCAGAAAGGTTTTTCAAGTAATAATAAATTTTTTTTTGCTGGGTTTAAAGGGGTTTTTCAAAACATATGGGAAAGGAATAAAAGGCACTTTTGAAGCTAAGCTTTTATTTTTGGGGGAAAATCCAAACCCCTATGTGGACTCTTTTCCCATACTTTTTTTGGATGCCCGGGGTGAAAGAAACCCTTAGAAAAGGGGAAAAAAACCCTTGCGGGTATTAAGGCAGTTTAATTGGACGCATTTAAAAAACCTGCACCCAAAACTGTGCTTGTAAAAGCCCCTTTTAAAGGGCTTTAAATGCCAAATTCAGTCTAAATCTTTTAAACTATAAAAAAAACATGGCCCAAATTTGGAGTACGTATGCTCTATTTTTTTTTTTTTCATGGGAACCCGGGAAATACCCCAATGAAAAGCAAATTTCCAAGTAAATGAAACTTATCCAAACCTTTAAATAATGCTATTTTAACCAACCTTTTCAGTTTCCTGCATTAGAAAAGGGGGGGCCCCCAAATTCATTTTTCTATACAACCCTATGAACTTAAGTTACACTCAGTGTTGGACTGGGATGCCTGGGGTCAACCAGTAGAGTTGATTCTTGGGGTCAACCAGTGGAGATAATTCTTGGGGTCGAACAATAGAGTTGATTTTTGGGGCCCCGTTGATTCTCGGGGCCCATGCTACAACTAAGGGACTTGCCCTGCCCATACAAAAAACTTTAACTCAGCTTTTTTGCCCCTCTTTTTTTCCTTGCTTTCAACCTAAAAGGGAAGCCTGAGGACTACTATTCTAATTGATTCACCATGTCCAGAGGCCCACTGGGGGTTTCCCACAGTCCCAGTCGCCAGCCCGGCAGGAAACACCTTTGATGACAACCAATATCTTTCCCACTGGGGGGATGGGTTTAATTAAAATTTAAGGGTAGGTTCAACCCGCTTTTTTTAAATGCTTTTTTTGGGAAATTTTGTTTTTCCCAAAAACCCAAAAACCCCAACCCAAACGCCCTAAAAAATGTCAGAAATGTTTTAAACATTTTTTTTAAATTTAAAAAACATTTTTTTAGTTTTCAAAACCCCGAACACCGATGTGTCTTTCGGATCCTTTAAAAGAGTTGACATGTCAGTTTTTGATCCGTTTTATGCAGCTAAATTTCCTTTTTTAAAACTATGGGTCCCTGTCTCCCTGCACAGAAAACAAAACCAAAAAAAAACAAAAAACCCTTTTGGGTTTACTTTTTTGGGATGAAATTTTTAAAGCGGGCTGTTTTAAAACCTTTTTTCGTGTTGAAAAAAATCTGTGTGAACATACAGTTGCCCCGGGGCCGCTCAGCCCAAAAACTCAAAATTTTGCAAAAGGGCCATTTGAAAACAAAAAAAAACAAACAAAATTAAATCGCCACTACTAGTTTAATTATTACGTTAAACAAGGCCCCAAAAAACCTGCAATACCATAAACCCCCATTTGGACAAAAAGAGGGTTTTTTTTGGGAAAAAACATTTGTGGATAACCCGAACCTATAAAAAATTATGAAAAGGGTTCCTAAAAAAGGGAAAAAGAGTGCGTGAAACATGTCTGTTATTTTTTAAAAGATGGGAAAAAAGGGGTGCCCCAAATTTTCCCGACTTTGGGGCGGGTTTTTAAAGGGAAAAAATGTGCCATAAATGTCTAAAGTGATAAGACCCCTTTAAAGGGGGATCATTATCTTTAAAAACTTTTCTTGCAATCAGGGGCACTTTTAAAATTGGTTTAAAAGCCCCTTTGGGTTATCAGTTTTTTGTTATAGCCGGGGAACCCATGTTCCTGACCATAAAAATTATCCCGCAGGTGAAATGTAGAAATAAAAAATGCCATACATCAAAAATAAAGGGCCCTTTATTTATTTAAAGAAAGGAATTGCCCGTATCTATCATAGAAAGAGACATTCTTTGTTATAAAGCCCCTTTTTAAAAGGCCAACCCCGGGGTTTCCCCCCTTTTATGTTGTCCCTATAGCAACAAAAAAATTTAATTCTAAAGAGACATTTACTACCTTATAACCCAATTGTAATAAAATTTTAAAAAGCTTTTAATATATCATTTCATTTTTGGTTTCCCTTTGGGATTTTGGAGAAAGTAAGACTTCTTTTAATATTTGGGAAGTTGCCTCCCCCGGGAAAAATTTCCCCCTACCATGAATAAAAGAAAAAGAGTTTTAGCGTCCGGTTCCCAAAAAAAGGGAATTTTTCACACGGCTTAAATTGCCGCTTATTTCATTGTGTATTTTTTTTGGTTTTCGCTTTAAAAAACGCGGTTTGAAACCCCGCCCCAAAACAATTAGGGGAAATTTCCCATGCTCCAAAAAGAGAATTAGTTCCCCCCTTCGCCCCCCGGGTCCAATCGTTTTTTTTTTTTTCCCCCGGGGGCCGGCCCCCCCCAAACGGGGAAATTTTACCTCTTTTAACAGCGCGGGGTTTTCCAATAAACCCCGGGGGCGAATTGCGGCACGACTATATGCGCCACAATGAGGCTTGGGGAACATCCCCCTAAATGTGAAACCCCATTTCATTTAAACTACTATTATCTGAAAATCAAAAACTAGTATAAAATGATGCCAGAAATACATTGTTTACAAGAAAAAGAGACTAATCCCCTAAAAAGGGGGAAATTTCCCTTTTTTACCCCCTACCCCCTACAATTTTCCCCAAGAAAGAAAGAATTTGAAAGTGACATTGAATTTGTGTTTTTAAATTTATGCCCCCCCCAAAAACACAGTATTGCCACATTTTTAAATTTTCCACCCACTAAATCCAGAGGGGCCCCACTTTGGGGCAGCACAACAGCAGCTGTCCAGGCGGGGAGTGACTAAATAAGGTCCTTGTGGGTTTTTTTTACAGGCATCGGAGGCGGGCTGACTGCACCCCCAAAACCCTGCTGGGGGCAGAGCCGTTTTAAACCCGCATTGGGGCCCCCGGGGCAAGCTGTGAACTGGGCCCCCCCCAACGCAAAATACAGATGTACGCAGAAAAACAAAACCCATCACTTACCAAAAAGAAAAAAAACCCCCAAAAAACAAACACCGCAAACACGGTGCAAGTAAATTTTTTGGACAATTTCCCCCCCCCACTTTTTTCAGATTCCCAGCACATTACATGATGCGTTCATGGCAACCCTTAAAAAAAAACACTTTCACACAAAAAAACAACCCTTCCCTGTGTCCAAAGAAATAAAAATTAAAAAAAACTCTTTTTTGCAGAAAAGCATACCCCAACCAGGGCCGAAAATTAAACCCCAAGGGTCTCTGAGCTTTAAAACGCCCCTCAAATAAAGAAATCACACCCAAATAAATTTAATTTAAAGTGGGACAGCAATGGCAAAAACAAAGGATTGGCTTAGATACGCAGGGGAAAAAAGATTTGGGGTACAATTTGGGTTGGGGGTTTGATACCGGGACAGCAGATGGCGTACAAATCAAATTGGGGTTAAAATACGAAGGGGGGCAAAAGGGTACACCCGGATTGGTTTTAGATTTCGCAGGGGCCAAAAGATTGGGATACACCTCCCCCCCACTCCTAAACACCACCCCCCCCAAACCTAACACAAAACATCCCCACACACTCCAAACAACCCGCACACCTCCCCCCCCACTCCTCCCACCCTTCCCCCCCCCACCTCTAAAACCCCCCCCCCCCACAACCCCTAACACCCCCCCCACCTCCCCAACCCCCAACATCTAAATCCCCCCCCAACACCTTTACCCACACCCCAAACCCCAAACCCCCCCCCCTAACACCCCCCCCCCAACCCCCCCAAAACCTCCCCCACACCACTAACACCCACCACCCCTAACACCCCCAACACCTCCCCCCCCCCCCTAAACACCCAACCCCCTCCCCCCCCCCCCAAAAACCCCCCCCCAACACCTCCCCCCCCCCCAAAACACCCCCCAACACCTTCCCCCCCCCCAACAAACCCCCCCCCCCCCCCAACAAACCCCACAACACCCCCCCCACCCCAAAAAACACAAAACACCAACCCCCCCCCCACCAAAAACCCCACAACACCTCCCCCCCAACCCTAACAACCCCCCAACACCCCACCCCAAAAAACCCCCCAACACCTCCCCCCACCCCAACCACCACCCCCCAACACCCACACCCCCCCCCCCCTAAAAACCCCACAAAACCCCCTACCCCCACCCCCCCAACCCCCTCCCCCCCATCCTAACACCCCCCCAAAACCCCCCCCCACCCCCAAAACCCCCCCCCACCAAAAAAACCCACCACCCCCCCAAAAAAACACCCCCAACGCCTCCCTCACCCCCTAACACCCCACCCCCCCCCTCCCCCCCCCCCCTAAAAACCCCACACCACTAACACCCCCCCAACAAACCTTCCCCCCCCCAAAACCCCAAAAAAACCCCCCCCCACCCCAACCCCCTCCCCCACACCCTTTTAAAACCCCCCAACACCCCCCCCACAACCAATTTAAAACCCCCCAACCCCCTCCCCCCCCCACAAAAACCTCCCCCCACCCCTAACAAAACCCCCCAACACCCCCCCCCCACCCCTAACACCCCACAACACCTCCTCCCCTAACACCCCACAACACCTCCCCCACACCATTAACACCCCCCAACACCTCCCCCCACCCCAACACCTCCCCCACACCTCTAACATCCCCCAACACCTCCCCCACCCCCCCCCACCCCCCCCCACAAACCCCTAACCCCCCCCAACACCTCCCCCACCCCCCCAAAAAATCCCCCAACAAACCCCCCCCCACCCCTAAAACCCCCCAAAAACCCCCCCACCCCCAAAACCCCCAACACCCCCCAACCAAACCCCCCCCCCCCACACAACCCCCCAACACCCCCCCCCCCCCAACAACCCCCCAAAACCTCCCCCCCCCAAAAACCCAACCCCTCCCCACAACCCCCTCCCCCCCCCCGCTAACACCCCACAACCCCCTCCCTTCCCCCCCCCAACACCCTCCCCCACACCCCCTAACACCCAAAAACACCCCCCTCCACCCCTAAAACCCCACAACACCCCCCTCCACCCCTAAAACCCCACAACACCTCCCCCCACCCCTAACACCCCACAACACTTCCCCCACCCCTAACACCTCACAACACTTCCCCAACACCTCCCCCAAACTACTAACACCCCCCAACACCTCCCCCCACCCCCAACACCCCCCCCAAAAACCTTCCCCCCCCCCAATTTTCCCCCACAACCCCCCCCCCCAAACCCAACACCCCACAACCCCCCCCCCCAATCCCCCAACAAACCCCCCCACAAACCCTCCCCCCCCCCTCTAACACCCCCCAACACCTCCCCCACCCCATTAACACCCCACAACACCTCCCCCAATCCCTAACACCCCACAACCCCCTCCCCCCAAAAACAAAAAACCCCACAACACCCCCCCCACCCCAACACCCCCCCAAAAACCCCCCACCCCCCCCTTTTTAAAACCCCAAAACACCTCCCCCCCAAACACCCCACAACCCCCCCCACACCATTAAAAACCCCCCAAAAACCTTTCCCCCCCCACCCCCCAAAACCCCCCCACACCTCAAAAATTCCCCCCAAAAACCTCCCCCACCCCCATAACACCCCCCAAAAACCTCCCCCCCCCCCCATAAAACCCCCCAAAAACCCCCCCACCCCTACACCCCCCCCAAAACCCCCCCACACCCCAAACACCCACCCCCACCCCCCTCCACCCCTAAACCCCCCCTCACAACATCTCCCCCCAAACCCCTAAACCCCACAACACCTCCCCCCACCCCCAAAACCCCCCCAACCCCCTTTCCCCCCCCCCCCTAAAACCCCCCCAACACCTTCCCCCCCCCCCCCTCCCACACCCCCACAACCTCTCCCCCCCCCCCCCCAACACCACCCCCCCCACACAAAACTTCCCCCAAACCCCAAAAACCTCACAAACACTTTCCCCCCCCCCCTAACACCTCACAACACCCCCCCCCCAAACACCCAACCCCCCCCAAAACCTCCCCCCCCACCACCCCAAAACCTCCCCCCCCCCTCTAACATCCCCCCCCAAAACCTCCCCCCCCCCCCCAAAAACCCCCCCCCAAAAACCTCCCCCACCCCTAACACCCCCCCAAAAAACTTCCCCCCCCCCCCTAACACCCCCCAACACTTCCCCCCCGCCCTAAACAAAACCCCCCCAAAAACCTCCCCCCAAACCCCCAACACCTCCCAAACCCTCAAAAACCCCCCCCCAACACCCCACAACACCCCCCCCCCCACCCCAAAAACCCCACAACACCACCCCCCACCCCCAACACCTCACAACATCTCCCCCCACCCCTAACACCCCACAACACTTCCCCCACCCCTAAACCATCACAAAAACTTTCCCCCCCCCCCTAACACCTCCCCAACACCTCCCCCCAAAATAAAAATAACCCCCCCCCCCCAACACCCACCCCCCACCCCCCAAAACCCCCCCCCACACCCAAACATCCCCCCAAAACCTCCCCCACCCCCATAAAATCCCCTCAACACCCCCCCCCACCCCTAACACCCCCCAACACTTCCCCCCCAACCCTTTAACCCCCCCCAACACCTCCCCCCAACCCCTTAAAACCCCACAAAAACCCCCCCCCCCCAAACAACCCCCCCAACAAACCCCCCCCCACACCCCTAACACCCCCAAAAACAAACCCCCCCCCACCCCTAACCCCCCACAACACCTCCCCCCACCCCTAACACCTCACAACACCTCCCCCACCCCTAACACCCCCCAACACCTCCCCTACCATCACTCACTCATCTGGTCTGAAGTCCAGAGAGCCAGGGCGGCCGGGCATTCTTCAGCTGCCGTTGGTAGGAGAGTACAGGGAGGGGAGCCCTGCTCCTCTGTGTCCCCAGCGAGTCTTCAAGCTCCTCAGTGGCGCGCAGTGTAAGAGAGGGAGGGGGGACAGAGAGGGGGGGGGGGGAGGGCTCTATGCTAGGAGCTCAGAGCTTTCGCTGCAGACTGACCCCTGCTTCCACTCCTTGCGTGCTGCCCTGCATGCGCTGGTTGAGGAGTAAGCGCAGGCAGGCACAGGAATAGCAGGGGGCGCGGGCAGTATTCAGCTGCCGATGTATGATGTACAGGAGAGGGGGCAGCCCGCTCTCATGTGTCCCCGATGTCTTTGGCTCTTCAGTGGAACACACTGAAGAGAGGGAGGGAGGAGATGAGAGGAAGGGGCAGGGCTGTACTGAGGAGCGCAGAGGATCGCTCTTGCTTCACTTCAGCTCCATTTGTCATTCTTATGCATGCGCTGTGAGGTTGTAAAGCGCAGGCAGGGCACAGGAATTGCAGGGGCCGCATCAGGCATCGCTATAGCCTGGCCCTTGCTCTGACTGCCGAGCTTTGTCCCTGCGTGTGTGTTCACTCGCCATCTCTTCCATATTGTGCAGGGGTAGGCTGCTTGCCTAGAGGGCCCCTGACTCGGGGGCCCCCGGGCCTTGTGCCTACTTGGCCCAAATGGGTAGAGACGGCCCTGCTGGAGGTGTGTGGGGGAGGATCCATAGACTTGGCGGAAATCATAATGATTGAGATGGTTCCACGAAGATGCTTTGGTTTGGATTTAAGTCTGGGGAATTCGGGGCCTGTGTACTTGGAGGTTTTGGTCATGTTCTTCCAACTAATGTTAGGAATTTTATGTGTTATAAACTCCATTTGAATGTACAGCCACCCTGGAATTGATGGCGCTTTATAATAAATAATAATATATAATTTCTAACTTTGTGACATGTCACATGTTTTTTGGGAGGTTCCCATTCTGCCCAAGGGAAGAAATCAGCTTGTGAGGTATACATGAGGTAACAAGGATGTATTCAGGATTCTATACACAAATCAGTTGTGTATGATTCCAATGGTTGAGTGGGCCCAGAGAATTTCATGAAAACTCCCCTTGGGTGGGCATAATTGCCAATCATCACCAGCATGTGTTCCTCTGCATCGGTTTGCAGGGTTGTTTGTTTCCCTGATTGTTTCTCGTTGACATGCCATGGTTCATCCATGAATGAAACAGGAAAACATGAACTTATTGGAGAAGACTACCTCTTTGCCAATCAGCGCAGGTCATTTCCAATAAGCCATGAAAATTTTAACCCTTTTCTGCAGATGCAACGTTGTTAGCAGAGTGCAGTGACCATTCTTATTCCTTGGAGCCCCATACATAGTAGGGTTTCGCTGAACTAGCGTTTTAGACACTTTTTTTGGCAGCCCTTCTGGTTATTTGGCAAAAAGCTGACTCCACTGTAGCTTGTCAGTCCGCCCTTGGTGCACCTTTGTTAGTTGACATTGTGCCTCTCAACGAGACAGTTGGGGCTCAGCACTCACTTTAGTCACTTATTTACATTGTGCCAATTTGTCCACTATCCTTAATCTTTCATACAGCAGTATGTAATACCGATTAAAAAAATGTTGCAGTTTCAGAAATACAAACTCCTTTGGTCTTAAAGCCAATATTCGATCCTTTCTGCAACTCTGATGAATAGGATTATTTACCGATGACAGCAACGAAGATATGTGTGCGGACAGCTATCGCAGACCTTATAGACCCACCAAGCACAGCTCACCACATGTAACTTCCTTTATAAGCTACGCACTGCGGACGCTGAAAGTAGGAAGTCGTCATAATAATTAGAGATGGGCGTATTTCTCGAAATTCGGTTCGCTCACTTCGCCGAATTTCCCCGAAAGAAATAACTTTGTTACGAATTACTTCGGGAAGAATCACGTTAAAAAACAGCTATTTCCAGGCTGCACAGAGCCTGCAGGGTGTTGTAGAACGTTTGTGCCATGCTTAAATTTGCAGAGGTGCTTGGTTTGGTCTTCATACAATGTTGTGTGTTTTTAGTATGACAGTAGATGAACTTGCCGCCTGCTCTTTGAATCGCTTCACTATAAAATTCCCTGGGACTTACGAGGGCAAAACTGACCAAAAAAACTGAAGGGGGATGTAGCCTGATAAAGTCATGCCAGAGAAAGCTGGAAAAAAAACAAGCTGAGGGTAAGGGTCGGCACATCAGTGACAGAGTTGGAGGTGGACAGGCAGCAGCCACGATGCAGCATGAGGTCAATGAGAGTGGCACAATGACATTCTGGAGGTGGCAAAAAACAGGAGTAGGCCACAGAGTGTGTAGGTCACGGCTGCAGCCAACAGCAGCAAGCATCGAGGTCTGACAGTGGCACTTTGACAGAGTGTGTAGGTCAAGGCCCATGGCAGCGCCACAGACATGAGGTCAGAACAGTGGCACAATGACATTCTGGAGGTTGGCAACTAAAGGAGTAGGCCACAGAAGTGGCACAAATGACTCATTGGTAGATCACGGCAGCAGCAGCATTGTGGTCTGGACAGTGGCCAAATGGACATCTGGAGGTGGCAAAAACAGGAGGGAGTAGGCCACAGAGTTTCACAATGACACAGTGTGTAGGTCACGGCAGCAGCCACAGCAGGCAGCTTGAGGTCAGACTGTGGCCACAGAAGAACTTTCTAGGAGGTGGCAAAAAAAGGAGTAGGCCACAGAGTGGCACAATGTCACTGTGTGTAGGTCATGGCAGCAGCCACAGCAGCAGCAGGAGGTCCAAATGTGGAACTATGACATTCTGGGGTACGGCAAAAAACAGGTGTAGGCCACAGAGTGGGACAATGACTCAGTTGTGTAGGTCACGGCGGGCAGCGCCACTGCAGAGCAGTAGCAGCATGAGGTCAGAGAGTGGCACAATGACACAGTGTGTAGGTCACGAGCAGCAGCAGAATGGAGGTCAGACTCAGACAGTGGCACAATGAACATTCCGGGGACGGTGGCAAACAACAGGAGTAGGGCCCACAGAAGTGGGACAATGAAACAGTGTATAGTTGTCACGGCAACTAGCCCACAGCGCAGCATGAGGTCAGACAGTGGCTCAATGAAACATGTGTGTTGGTCACGGCAGCAGCACAGCAAGCAGCATGAGGTCAGAAGTGGCACAATGACACAGTGTGTAGGTCACGCAGCAGCTGCATGAGTTCAGACAAGTGGCACAATGACATTCTGGAGGTGGCAAACAAAACAGTAGTAGGCCACAGAGTGGCACAATGACACAGTGTTGTAGGTCACGGGCAGCAGCCACAGCTGCAGCATGTGGTCAGATCAGTGGATCATTGACATTCTGGATTGGTGGCAAAACAGGAATAGGCAACAGAGTGGAACAATGGTCACAGTGTCTAGGTCACTGGCAGCAGACCACAGCAGCAGATGAGGTTCAAGGAAGTGGCACATAACATTCTGGAGGTGGCAAAAATGGTGTAGAGTCACAGAGTGCACAATGACAGAGAGTGGAAGGTGACGGCCTGCGGTAGCAGCATGAGGTCCAGAACAGTGGACAATGACATTCTGAGGAGGCAAAAACAGGAAATAGGCCACAGAGTGGCACAATGACAGTGTCTAGGTCACGGCAGCTGCCACGAGACAGCAGCATGAGGTCAAGACAGTGGCACAATCACCATTCTGGATGGTGGCAAAAACAGGAAGTATGCCACAGAGTGGCTCAATGACAGAGAGTGGAGGTGATGCGGCGAGGAGCAACAGAATGAGGTCAGAGAGTGGACAATGACACAGTGTGGAGGGTCATGGCAGGCAGCCCACAGCTGCAGCATGGAGGTCCAGACTGTGGCACTATGGACACAGTGTTGGAGGTGGGTGGGCAATACCAGTCCCTGGTAAGATGGTTGGTGGCAGATGGAGAAACTGCAGACAGATGTGTGGCATCAGGCGGGTGGCGGATCAGAATAGTGGCTGTGGCAGGTTGTTTGAACCAGACTCATTCTCACAGTTTGGGTGAGGCGTCATAGCTGATGTAGTCTGACGCTTAAGGCATTGGTGTGTGGATATTCTGGCCGATACCATCGACTGATGATTCATCTTGACAAGGTCTGTCGTTCCAATTTCCAGTGGACAAGCGGGTTCTACTTGGGGTTAATACTGTCGCCCCCGCGCACTGAACACACGCTCTGATTTTGACACTCTACTGGCGGGCAGGTCAGCTTCTCCACTGCAAAACCGGCATGTTGACGGCCACAATTCCAGTTTGGCTGCCCAGTAGTCCAGACGGACTTCTAACTGGGGTTGCAGAGTGCTGTTTCCAAGTAGGCCACCACCTGTTGGTTCAGGGTCACTGCTCCAGGTCCTGCTGCTGATGCTGGCGACTGCCCTCCTCACTAGGCAGGTGATGGATGCTGTCATCAGTGACTCCAGTCTTAGGTTGCTGCTGATGGTGCTGGTTGCGTCCTACCCCCCCAACTTTCCCCGGACAGCGCGGCTGTAGTACCGTTAGCGCTGATGAACCCCCGGTCTCAGACCTGTCAGAGGAGGGACGATGCCTACTTTGGGCAGCGGCCCCTACTGACTACGGAGGATTTTCCCTATAGTATTTTAGTTTGTCCTCCCTCTCAATAGCTGGGAAAAAGGCTCCCATTTTGGACGGTAGCGAGGGTCCAATAGGGTGGAGATCCAGAAGTCATCCCTCTGACGGAAATGCTGACTATTCGGCTGTCATAGCCAGGCAAATCAGCTCGGTCTGCGTGGCCATCTGCACAAGTTGACTCCGAGGGGCTCCCTGCCTCCATTCTCCACTGTATACTGCCACGGTGCTTTGGGGTCATCTGCCTCGTCTTCCTCATCTCCATCTACCTCCTCCAGCCTGCTCCTCCTCTCTTGGCACCTGGGTAGTAAAATCCACTATCTTCACCTCAGCAATGCTTCTGGCTCCAATGTCCTCTCCTCTTCCTCCATTTCAGTCCCACCGGACTCATGTGGCAGCTGAGATGTAGTCGCACGTCTCCAGTCCTGCCCAGACAGATTTTTTCAGCATCTGTTCAGGACATGAAGCAGTGGAATGACGTTATTCATACCCGTAGTCCTGGGCGACTGACAAATAAACATGGCCTCTCGAATGTCCTCAACAACGGGGGGGGGCCCAGGTGTCACGCATGATGCTGCTCACTGGCTGACATCAAAGCTTACACAGGGAGTTCTCCTGTCCGCCTGGATATCAAAAAAATTCTTTCAATGGCCGTTCTTCTGTTTCAATAGAGTCGGTCCAACATTTGCTGGCTGGAATTCCAAGGGGTGGAAACATCGCAATCAGAGTGTGTTGGGGAGGCCTTCTGCCGCGCAACCGGGAGGGTTTTCCCCCCCTGGTTTTGTAGAATGGAAAGGCATGCCCAGTTTCCGGGCCATTTTCAGAATTTCTGAAGATCTGGAAGACTTCAGGAACCTTTTCACAACCAGATTGAACAGGCCTGCAGGGCGCATGGACCATCCCCCTCGGTGCACCGGGGACACCTGTTCCTCCATTGTCGCCCCATGGTTTTCCAATTTCAGTTGGCGCGAAAACCCACACATCGATTTTTTGCTCTTGCCCCGGGGCAGTTCCTCCCCTGTGACTTCGTTCCCCGAGAAAAGCCAGGTGTAAAACTGCGTGACACCGTGTGCCCTAACATGTGGATGATGGAGCAGTACTTGTGGAGGGTGGAAAGGGGGTGGGGAGGAGGAGGGGGCGGCATTGGCGAGGAGCCCCCGTTTGACAACGTGGAGGAAAAGCGCGTTTCCTGTCCAAGTTGTTGGTGTGCCTGGGCCCGGGAAGCACATTCACCCAGTGGGCCGTAAAGACATGTACTGGCCCTGACCGTAGTTACAGCTCCAACTCCGGGGTGCCCGGGACCTTGGAACAAACCGATAAGCTCAAGGACTGGCCCACCTTCTGTTACCTACATATTTAAGACGTGCTGGGGTACTGCCTTTTTGGAAAAGGAAATTACGGCTTGGCAACTCTTCATCTCGGCTCGGCACAGCCATTAGTCTTCTGAACGGTGCAGAGTCCACCATTTGGAAAGTGAGGACTGCCAGTACCAAACAACTAGGACAGGGAGCACGTCAGCTGCTGGCACCTTAGGACTGGTTGGACGCATGCTGTTGTCTCTTTGCAAATCGCTCACTGAACGGACTGCTGGCGCCATGAAGTAGCGAGGAAGCAGGAGCATCTGGACCGGGAGATGAATGTCAAAGAGAAACAGCTCCTTCTGCAGAGGTGGTGGAGCACTTGACTGGCTGCAAATGGCATGCGTGCCACTGGGCGCTGCTGCTGTTGCTGCCGGCAAGGCAGGATGGGACCAACACATCTGAAGCCACGTTCCCTCCCAGGCCACCGGATGGTGACGTGCATGTGTTGAGCAGGGTGGGGTGAAACGTTAGCTCCCGGGCCCACGCTTCACTTTCTGCTTCAGTTCTACTTCCCCTATTCGGCTCCCGGGTCTTGCAAAGAATCCCCACACCCCCCGGTATCGGATTTTACCACCACGCCCCGCACTGAGTGACTACTGTCGTGCTGCCTCGCTGAGCCCTGTGCCCTATTTTTTTGGACCTGCAAAGGGGTTTTTTTTACCCCGTGGCCGCTTGGCTCCCGCCCTCACACTGCGTTCCCCTGCTGACTCAGGGCCACAAAACCCAATTGCTGGCTGCGGTCCCGGGAGCGCAACTTACCCCCTCTTCCCCTGACGAGATGAAGCCTTGCCTCCCCCGGGGCTCCCAAGTGCGGTCGGCTACACAAAATCTATTTGTGTTTCTTTGTTACTGCTGTTCACCCGTCTTGGTATGAAAAGGCTGACCCCTACAACTGCCCCTCCCATCCCATTCAACATCTTATTTTGCCACCTACTGAAAGAAGCGGGGTATTGCCCCATTTTTCGCTGCCAAGAGCTGCTGATGCCCTCCTCAAATTGTTCACCCTGCTTTTGTGGCGTGAGCCCAGCCAATTTGTAGTTCTGGTGAGGGAACCGGTGGGACAGGGCGGGTTGAGGACAGGTGAGGGCCGCTGACCCCCCCCGGGCCCAGCCAAACTGGGGTTGTGTCTGACTTCCCACGACTCTGGCGGGGGTTTGTCAGATGTATCTGGGAGGAAGTGGATGACCTGTAACCAATCAAAAACCCCTTGGGTTGTAGTCAGTACACGGCCGCTGGCAGCGGAGTTGTGGCCTACCGAGTGACCCTGCTGCGCGTCCCCTTGGTGTGCGCGACCGGGCCCCCGGTTTGTATGTGCCTCTGCCACTCGCAGGTGAAGGCCTTCCCCCTCTCTGTCTGACATATGTTTGTTCTAAAAAGTAAGACCTGTTTGATGAAGATTTGTATAGTAAATACACCCCTGTTTTGACGCCAAATGAACCCAGAAAAAAAGTTGGTAAACCCCGGATTAAATTGCGCTCCAAAATGGGCAGGAAAATTGACTTGTATGTGCCGTTTAATATAAAAGCACAAACAGGCTTAATTAACCTTCGGATATGAATTATGCAACAGAATTTCTTCTGTGGCGGTGAAAAACAAAGTTTCTTTTACTGAGTACAACTGCAGAACAACGCTTAATTTAACCCTGGATGTAAATTGCACCAAAGAATTGACCCACCACAAACTAGTAGCTTTGTAGTGTGTTACAATGCGGTGTTTTTTACGCCAAAAAACAAGAAATAAAATTGAAATTTAAACCCTTTTACTTGTGAATTATGCTACAGGAAAAATGTACATATTTTGGCATTGAAAAGGGAGGGTTTTTCTTGGGATCACCACAGCTGAAAACAACGCTTAATTAACCCCTGGTGTAAATTGCCCCAAACAATTGAGCCACACAAACTAGTAGTTTTGTAGCGTGTTACAATGCGGTGTTTTTTTACACCACACAACAAGAGATAAAATTGTAATTAACCTTCGCTTGTGAATTATGATACAGGAAAAATGTTATATATTTTGGGTTGAAAATGACGGTTTTTGGAGTCATACAGCTGAATAAACAACGCTTAATTAACGCCTGGTTTGTAAAATGCGCAAAGAATTGAGCAGCCAAAAAATGAGTGGTATTTGTATTGTAAAAACGCTGTTTCTTTAATGAATACAACAAGAACTGGCTTAGATCCCCTTGGATATTCAATGTGCTGTGAGCAGATAGGATTTAAATGTATATGCAGTGCAGTGGACACACACTGGATTTCAGATCCAATACCAAAAAAATCAGAAATAGAACGTTAAGAGAAGCATCTCTGAGACAAGCTGAGACACCCCAAAAATCGCTGTTTAAAATCAGTTCTTCAGTAACAATCAGCCGCGGCAAACACCTTCCTGACCAGTACAGTGAGAGGAGTGTGAGCTCCAGCGTCGCCCCCCGGACTTATATAGTGCGGTGACGTCACAGAATCCGCGGTCTTGATTGGCTTCATCTCTGCACATGTCATTTCAGGTATGCCCCTTTTTCCTCCCAGGGGTGCTTTGCCCCATGTAGCACCATGTGCTCGAAGCCATTTTATCAATCAAAAGCAAAACTTCGTTCACGCGAAGTTCCCCAAAACTTCGACTTCATTCAGAATCTAAGTTTTCCTGAAATTCTAAACGAATTCCACTTCGTTAGAATCAATTCGCCCATCTCTAGTTACGACATTAGAGGGCTTACAAATTTAGCAGCAATTATTCACATTTTCAAGAAACTTTGCAACATAGATTTTTTAGAGACCAGTCTGACATGGTTTTGAGTGACCTGTACATTAGATACCCCTGTAAATGACTCCATCTAAAAAACTGCACTCCTTAAACTCCTTATATTCCAAACAGCATTTAGGAAGACCATTAACCCTTTGGGGGTTTCACAGAAATTAAAAAAAGTAGATATGAAATCTCAAATTTCACTTTTTTTTTTTACAGATTTTCAAGTTTTATCTTTCATTTATTATCAACGCAATATTGATTCTCCTGATTTGCCATATTTTGGCCTAGTTTTAAATATTTGTCTCAACCACAAGCCCCAGGGTAGGAGGAGCACCTATTGGATTTGGGACCACATTTTCATTAGGATAGTTTTTAGGTGCCATTACAGGTTTACGGACATCCTAAGGTGCCAAAATTTAATAAACACCCCTAAATAGATATCATTTGCGAAATTATACACTTTATGAATATGTCCAGAGGTGCAAGGTATAATGTCTAAAGGGTTTCACATATTTTTTTTAAAACGGA
>JAODAL010058074.1:0-22301 GCA_025379985.1 Phyllomedusa bahiana | reverse complement strand
ATAAAAATAAAGTGGATTTATGTTACCTATTTACTCTGTATTATGTATATACAGCCCACATATTGCAAAGTGTTGTACAGGGACTATAGTTACACACAGTTCTCAGTCCTATTTCCACATCACACACCATACTAGGGACAATTCCATATAAAGCCAATTTATTTACCAGTATGTTTTTGGTGTAATTGGATTCAATCCCAGCAAACATGGGTACAACATGCCAGCTACAGATGCTACCCTGGTTGGCTTTAGTGCTGGGACCACAATGCTGAAAATAAAAGCCTGAATCAAAGAGCCATGATGGTTTGTAATAAAGTACACTAGGGCAAGGTAATAACTTATGGCCACATGGGTGCCCTTTGTAGGGTTTTCTACTTGTCCAGCAACCCACCTTTTCATTTTTAGGGTTGAAATTTTCCTGAGTTATCTCCTCAGTTCACAGCTATGTCCAGATATCTGTTTTTTGTTTCACCTGTACTCGGCAATCCCATAAAACAGACTGAATGGAGAGTCGTGCACAAGTGCAACCAGCTCTTCAGTCTGAGACAAAACTTTTGGGGACCCGTTCCTGAGATAGGTGCAGGTCGCAGAGGCGAGACCTCCCTCTCCCCCCACCTATCAGACTTTGATGTTAACCCTATTCATTTGCACTTAAAAGTCCAGGGTAGGAACACCCCTTTTATGACCACAGCCCCAAATACTAATAATTTAGGAATTTCAGAACAGCACTAAAAGGGGAACCAGGGGCTTCACTGCGAGCGGCTGCCAGGACATTTCCTATGATGTAGTCACTGACATTAGCAGCTTTCCTTACACCGGCTGCCCCCGCTCTCCCATGTGGCCGGGCAGGTGACCAGTAAGGCTATGTTCACACGGCTTAACTGCGGTACATAATTACGCCCCGCAGTTACGCCGTGTGGCCGGGGGCGGGGCGGGAGCGGGGGAGCGAGCGGGGGGCCGGCACTTCGCCGGCCCATAGAGAATCACTGCTAGCGGCACGTATACGCCGCTAGAAAGTGACATGTGAATTATATCCCCCCTCGGCGTTTTCGCCGAGCAGGGAGAGGAGATGTAATCCATAGTTCTCTATGAGAACTATGGATTACCGTAATGAATGGCCGTTTTCAGCCCGTAATTTGCGCACTTCGGCGCGTAATTACGGACCGAAATACGGCCCATTTTAAGCCGTGTGAACCTAGCCTAACTGTCCAGCCCTTGTGCCAACTGCCATCCTCTGCCAGGCGGATTCCCCGGACTCCTGCAACGTCTCCTCCTCACACCAGTGACTGGAGCTACATGAACATCACGGATTATATTTTGCTGGTGAAATCATGAATGTGACAATTACTGATAATGAGAATCCTGTCAGTGATTTCCTGCCCCGGGCACAGCGCCCCCCGGATGTGGAGAACTAACCAGGAGGTCATCAGGGTGAGAATCTTTGGGTCTATGGTGATGATCAATGCAAATCTGCTCCAATAATGTAATTATTGATGAGACTAATCTTACCGGCCATACCTGCGGCATGATGGGGAAATTCTGGGAGAAGAGATCGATGGGGAGCGCTGCTCTGGAGGGGTGGCCGCTGCTGCTTGGTTGGAGGGTTCTATGGTTACCGCGGAGATGATTGGGACATTGGAATCCAGCGGGGTCACCATGGTGATGAGATTAAATTCATGGGCCAGCACCTCCTCCTGTGCGGGGTCTGTGTAGACAGGATAGAAAATAAAGTAGATTTATGTTACCTATTTACTCCGTATTATGTATATAGAGCCCACATATTGCAGAGTGTTGTACAGGGACTATAGTTACACACAGTTCTCAGTCCTATTTCCATATTGTTGTGGATGGGAACAAAGGTTATATATGTGTGATCCTTTGTGTCTATTTTAATGTATTAATCAGTGTACCTTACATGTCTTTATATATTGCACGTAAAAGCTGCCTGTATAACCATACACTTTTTAATGTGTTAGCAAATGGCCGCATATATAATCTGTTTGTAAAGGATAACTGTTATAGAATGTATTATGTGTAATGTCTGTTCCACCCACAAGATGGCGTCTGTGTTCAAACACACCCTGATACGCCAAAATGGCTGCTCACCTTAGTTATTTTTCTTCTCTCTAACAAAGAGAGAGGAGGGTCATTTAAAATGTAGATAAGAGCCAATTAAGAGAGTGGATGTAATGTAACATGTTGCTTAAGGAATGTGTACACCCCCAACCTGATAAAAACTTGACTCTGTACAATAAAGTTTTTGGAGAACTCTTTTGTCTGAGAAAGTGTCAGGCTGTGATTTCTCTTGGGACGTGCTAACTAATATACTGATTTGGTCCCCTGCTGGAAAGTAGAGCCCTTTTGCGGTTCCATCTACAACAATATCACACACCATACTAGGGACAATTCCATATAAAGCCAGTTTATTTACCAGTATGTCTTTGATGTAATTGGATTCAGACCCAGCAAATATGGGTACAACATGGCAGCTTCAGGCAGATGCTACCCTGCGTGGCTTTAGAGCTGGGACCACAAGGACGCAAAAAAGCCTAGCCAAAGAGCAATAAGGTCTGTAATAAAGTACATTGGGGCAGGATGACAACTTGTAAGACAAGGATACCCTTTGTAGGGGCTTCTAGTTGCCCAGCAACCCACCTACTCCTATCTAGGGCTGCAATTTTCCTACTTAACCTCTTCAGGACGCAGCTATGTCTGGATTTTTGGTGTTTGTTTCACCTGTATTTGGAACCCCCATAGAACAGAATGACTGGAGAGTCGGGTGCAAGAGCGACCAGCTCTTCAGTTTGAGACAAAACTTTTGTGGCATGTTCCCGAGATAGGTGCCGGTCACAGAGGCGAGACCTTCCCCTTCCTAGCGGACTTTGATGGCATAACCTATTGATGTGTCATCAAAAGTCCAAGGTAGAAGCACCCCTTTTATAGATGCGATGATGCCAATTATTTGTTACCTTTTTTATTATTATGATTTTTATTTGTAAAATGGCAAAAGAGGCTGTTTTGAATTTTTAACATTTATTACTTTTTTTTAGATTTTTTTTTAAACTTAAAAAAAAAATTATGGGGATATTTAGGCGGCCTTGGGGGCGTGAATAAGGGATTACTTGATTGCTTGTTCTGTATACTGATGTACTGCCACATACATGGTGTAATAGGTGTAATAACATGACCACTACTGAGGTTTTCATAAGGGCTCCAGCTGCCATGGCAACCATATGGCTTCCCATGAATGCGTCAAATTGGTGCCGATGGCCCCATATACAAATCATTTAGAAATTTCAGAATAGCACTAAAAGGGGACCCGGGGCTTCACTGCGAGCGGCTGCCAGGACATTTCCTATGATGTAGTCACTGACATTAGCAGCTTTCCTTACACCTGCTGCCCCCGCTCTCCTATGGGGGCCGGGCAGGTGACCAGTAAGGCCGTGTTCACACGGCTTATTCACGGCGGATTTGTGCGCCGTATTGAGGCACAAAATCCCCCGTGAATACGGGGCGGGAGGGGGCGGGGCCGGAGCGCGGCGGGGGCGCCGCTCCCGGCCCCCATAGACAATGCATTGTTTACGGGCGTCTGCGCCGTAAATAATGTGCATGTCACTTTCTCCCCCCCGCGGCGGATTTGCCGAGGGGGGAGGAGTGACGGAATCCACTGTTCTCTATGAGAGCAGTGGATTAACCCTAATGACTCCGACGGATTGGCGCCGTATTGAAGCGCAAAAACCGGCGCGGAATACGGCGCCAATCCGTCGGCAAAAAAGCCGTGTGAACGGGGCCTAACTGTCCAGCCTTGTGCCAACTGCCCTCCTTGCCAGGCGGATTCAACCGGACTCCCGCACGTCTCCTCCCACACCAGTGACTGGAGCTACATGAACATCAAAGGATTTTTTTTGCTGGTGAGATCATGAATGGACAATTACTGATAATGAGGGAAACCTGTCAGTGATTTCCTGCCCGGGCACAGCGCCCCCGGATGTGGAGATCTAAAACCCTGAGGTCACTGGGTGCTAATCTTTGGGTCTATGGTGTGATCAAGCAAAATAACTCCAATAGAGCAATCATTGATGAGAATAAGTCCATGGATCTTACCGGCCATAACTGCGGCGTGATGGGGAAATTCTGGGAGAAGAAATTGATGGGAGCGCTGCTCTGGAGACGTGTCCGCTGCTGCTTGGTTGGAGGGTTCTATGGTTACCGCGGCGATGATTGAGACATTGATACCTAGTGAGGTCACCATGGTGATGAGGTTGAATTAAAGGGCCGGCGCCTCCCCCTGTGCGGGGTCTGTGTAGACAGGATAGAAAATAAAGTGGATTTATGTTACCTATTTACTCCGTATTATGTATATAGAGCCCACATATTGCAAAGTGTTGTACAGGGACTATAGTTACACACGTTCTCAGTCCTATTTCCATTTTCAACGCACCATACTAGGGACAATTCCATATAAAGCCAATTTATTTACCACTATGTCTTTGATGTAATTGGATTCAATCCCAGCAAACATGGGTATAACATGGCAGCTTCATGCAGATGCTACCCTGGTTGGCTTTAGAGCTGGGACCACAGTGCTGCACATAAAACCTCAACCAAAGAGCCATGAGGTCTGTAATGAAGTACATTGGGGCGAGATTTTAACTTGTGCCACATGGGTGCCCTTTGTAGGGTTTTTCAGTTGCCTTAGAAACCAACTTATCCCTATGTAGGGCTGGGCTTTTCTTGACCTTATCTCCCTTCTTTGCTATTCAATTTGCAAGCAGCAGATTCTTCTTTGACCTGTGGTCTTGTCCCATGTAAGTGGTAGACCACACAAATCCACATTTGGAAGCCAACCAGACCCTGGTAAGCTGAATATAGGCATAGTTGCCAACTTTTGAAAATGAAAAAGCAGGAGACACCAGTGGGCGGCGCGCGTAGCAAAAAATTGCATGGACACGCCCATCTTGACGGTATGCCACGCCCCTTCAAAAAGCCACACCCACTCCACCTAACTGATAACGGCTTTGGAAGAAAGCCAGGTAGATGCCCTTATAGCAGGTAGTAGCCCCCATAACCAGGTAGTGCCCTTACAGGCAGGTAGATGCCCCTTGTAGCAAATAGATGCCCTCTCTGTAGCCAGGTAGGGGCCAAATTTGTAGCCAGGTAGATGCCCCCCTTTGTTAGCCAGGTTGATGCCCCCTTTGTTACCCAGGTAGTGCCCCTTTGTTAGCCAGGTAGTGCCCCCATTTTTTGTCAGGTAGTGCCCATCGTTTAGCCAGATAGTGCCCCCATCGTTAGCAGGTAGTGCCCCATCGTTAGCCAGGTTGTGACCCACATCGTTAGCCAGGTAGTGCCCCATTTTTAGCCAGGTAGTGCCCCCAAGTTTAGCCAGGTAGTGCCCCCATTGTTAGCCAGGTAGTGCCTCCATTGTTGCAAGGTAGTGCCTCCATTGTTAGCCAGGTAGTGCCCCCTCTGTTGCCAGGTATTCCCCCATTGAGCCAGGTAGTGCCCTCATTGTAGCCAGGTAGTACCCCTTTAGTAGCCAGGTATTTGCCCCATTAGTAGCCAGGTAGTGCCCCCATTGTAGCCAGGTAGTGCCCCCATTGTAGCCAGGTAGTGCCCCCATTGTAGCCAGGTAGTGCCTCCATTGTAGCCAGGTAGTGTCTCCATTGTTAGCCAAGTAGTGCCCCCATTGTTTGTCAGGTAGTGCCCCCATCGTTAGCCAGGTAGTGCCCCCATGGTTGGCCAGATAGTGCCCCCATCGGTAGCCAGGTAGTGCCCCATCTTTTAAGCCAGGTAGTGCCCCCATTGTTAGCCAGGTAGTGCCCCCATCGTTAGCCAGGTAGTGCCCCCATTGTTAGCCAGGTAGTGCCTCCATTGTTGCCAGGAAGTGCCTCCATTGTTAGCCAGGTAGTGCCCCCTCTGTTGCCAGGTATACCCCCCATTGTAGCCAGGTAGTGCCCTCATTGTAGCCAGGTAGTACCCCCTTTAGTAGCCAGGTAGTGCCCCCATTAGTAGCCAGGTAGTGCCTCCATTGTAGCCAGGTAGTGCCCCCATTGTAGCCAGGTAGTGCCCCCCATTGTAGCCAGGTAGTGTCTCCATTGTTAGCCAAGTAGTGCCCCCTCTGTTGCCAGGTAGTGCCCCCCATTGTTAGCCAGGTAGTGCCCCCTCTGTTGCCAGGTAGACCCCCCATTGTAGCCAGGTAGTGCCCCCATTAGTATCCAGGTAGTGCCCCCATTGTAGCCAGGTAGTGCCCCATTGTTAGCCGGTAGTCCCCTCTGTTGCCAGGTAAGTGCCCCCCATTGTAGCCAGGGTAGTACCCCTTTAGAAGCCAGGTAGTGCCCCCTCTATTGCCAGGTATTGCCCCCTTTGTAGCCAGGTAGACCCCCCATTGTAGCCAGACAGTGCCCCCCTAATACTAATATAAATAAAATAATAAAAAATCCACTTACCTGACCAGGCCCCTGCAGAGCGGCCGCTCCTGGACTCCTCCTCAGCAGTGTCACAGGGGAAGTGAGTGCAGCCAAGCGTCACTTCCCTGTGACGCTGACCTGTATGTACGGCGCACAGCGGCGCCGGACATACAGGGGGAGGAGGCAGGAGGGAGCGATCCCTTCTGCCTCCTCCCTGCTCAGCGAGGTTCCGGGCGGGTGAAGCGGTCGCAGCTCCAGCGCTATTCCGGCGCCGCGGTAATTTAAAGGACCCCCGCCGCCTGCTGGCGGCGGGAGGAATGCCAACTCCCCCGGGGGGGGACCCCAAATAGCGGGACCCCCCCGCCAAAAACGGGAGAGTTGGCATGTATGAATATAGGTATTGCCATTATGTTGCTCACTGGGCACTAGAAGGGCACCGTGTGGGTTTGTTCTGACACAAGTTATCAATCCTTTTCTCACACATACATACAAGAACCAACACTGCCACGTTGCAGAGTACAACACCCGGTGAAGGTTGGTCGGGTACAGTGACAAGCCGGTGTTTCCAGGAGACAGTCTGAGTCCTTTGTGCAGTTTCTCTCCTTCCCTTTAGCTAAACATACAGCTCTATCCCTGTGGGCTAACATGAGAGCGCTGCCAGTTAAGCTGAGGGGCGAGGAGAAGATGCACAACCGACTCACTTTTCCCGGCTACGGCAACTTCTCCCCTTAACTGGCCCAACTTCACCGCATCATTTCAGGGTAAAACCCACATGGCTGGGACTGAGTAAGCTACAACCATTTCATGATGCCCAATGTACGAGCAGCATAAAGAAGCTGACAGTTTCCCTTTAAAGGGAATCTGTGGCAAATTTTTTTTTTTACTTATTAAATCAAGCCCCTGATCCATATTCTTTTCCTCTCGTTTTTTATTTCCTGATTGTAGATTTCTCTATTCGGCTGTCTATATATTCTTGTGGGGAAGACATTCTTGCTTGCACTGCTTTAACAGCAGTCAGAGAGATGCTTTACAGCAGCTTCATGCACATAGGATTCTTAAAGAGAACCTGTCACATAGATTATGCCCCTCTTGCTGAGGGCAGCACAAGCCAGTTTCAGACCTGCTGCTTCCAGCGCTGTGTCCCTTATTCTGTAAGATGCTGTAGTTTTCGTGTATTTAATGCTCAAATCTGCTGTTTTCAGTCAGAAAAGTCATTCGAAGAGTCCTTCAGAGAGTCAGTTTTTTTCAAACCCGGACAATCGGAAGCTATCCCCGCCCACCTCAATTGACAAACCTATTACTTTGAATAGGTAGAAACATGTGAATAACTGTCAGTGGGTGGAGCTATACTTTGGTGGGATTAGCTAACACCTGCTCATGAATAAGATTTGAGGGGTAAATGCTCTAAAACTGCTGCATCTTACAGAATAAGGGACACAGCGCTGGAAACAGCAGGTCTGACACTGGCTTGTGCTGACCTCAGCAAGAGGGGCATAATCTATTTTACAGATTCAATTTAATAAAGTTTCTGTCCCATAGACTTGTATAGGAGAGTTTTCGCTGTGAAGGGAGGGGTGAGGGGGAGCTGTGAGATTTCCTCTTGTGACTGGTGGATCCTGTGTTATCTGTACACATTGGTGTCCCCTTTCGGTTTGACTCTGTTTTTACTGATAACGAGCAGACAACTGAAAAGCTCTCTAAACAGAACAGGAAGTGTCAGACTATTATTAGGCCTAGTGGCCAAAGTGAAAACTGCAGGACTTAGGAATTATTAAAAAAATACTGGAAGTGATATGGAAAATTAAAAAATAACCAAAAATTCCTAAAAATTTTGTTTAACATAAAAATGTAAGTTAAACAATAAGTCATTTTTTGATGACACATTCCCTTTAAAGAGAGAGGGAGAGGAGCCGAGCTCTGTGATATATAGGGTTATATGATAGAGGAGAGAAGCTGAGCACTGTGATATATAGGGTTATATGATAGAGGAGAGAAGCTGAGCTCTTTGATATATAGGGTTATAGGATAGAGGGAGAGAAGATGAGCTCTGTGATATATAGGGTTATATGATAGATGAGAGAAGCTGAGCTTTGTGATATATAGAGTTATATGATAGAGGAGAGAAGCTGAGCTCTGTGATATATAGGGTTATATGATAGAGGTAAAAGAGATGAGCTCTGTGATATATAGTGTTATATGATAGAGGTAAAAGAGATGAGCTCTGTGATATATAGTATTATATGATATAGGGAGAGGAGCTGAGCTCTGTGATATATATGGTTATATGATAGAGAGGAGGAGCTGAGCTCTGTAAAAGATAGGGTTATATGATAGAGGAGAGAAGCTGAGCTCTGTGATATATAGGGTTATATGATAGAGGAGAGGAACTCAGCTCTGATATATAGGGTTATATGATAGAGGACGAGAAGCTGAGCTCTTTGATATATAGGGTTATATGAGAATGGAGAGAAGCTGAGCTCTGTGATATATAGGGTTATATGATAGAGGAGAGGAGCTGAGCTCTGTGATGTATAGGGTTATATGAGAGGAGAGAAGCTGAGCTCTGTGATATATAGGGTTATATGATAGAGGGAGAGGAGCTGAGCTCTGTGATATATAGGGTTATATGATAGAGAGGAGAAGCTGAGCTCTGTGATATATAGGGTTATATGATAGAGGAGAGAAGCTGAGCTCTGTGATATATAGGGTTATATGATAGAGGAGAGAAGCTGAGCTCTGTGATATATAGGGTTATATGAAAGAGGGGAGGAGCTGAGCTCTGTGATATATAGGGTTATATGATAGAGGGAGAGGACCTGAGCTCTGTGATATATAGGGTTATATGATAGAGGGAGAGAAGCTGAGCTCTGTGATATATAGGGTTATATGATAGAGGGAGAGGAGCTGAGCTCTGTGATATATAGGGTTATATGATAGAGGAGAGAAGCTGAGCTCTGTAATATACAGGGTTATATGATAGAGGAGAGAAGCTGAGCTCTGTGATATATAGGGTTATATGATAGAGCAGAGAAGCTGAGCTCTGTGATATATAGGGTTATATGATAGAGGAGAGAAGCTGAGCTCTGTGATATATAGGGTTATATGATAGAGGGAGAGAAGCTGAGCTCTGTGATATGTATCATTATATGATAGAAGAGAGAAGCTGAGCTCTGTGATATAGGGTTATATGAAAGAGAGGAGAAGCTGGGCTCTGTGATATATAGGCTTATATGATAGATGGAGTGAAGCTGAGCTCTGTGATATATAGGATTATATGATAGAGGGAGTGAAGCTGAGCTCTGTGATATATAGGATTATATGATAGAGGGAGGAGAAGCTGAGCTCTGTGATATATAGGATTATATGATAGAGGGAGAGAAGCTGAGCTTCCATTTTGAAAATTGCTTACATTATAGTAATTAGCTTTTCCAGCAGCCCTTGCTGTGATGGGAGTACTCCTTTAATGCTACCAAACCTGTTTATCCCCTTCTTCCAGACCCCACGGCTCAGCAGTAGTCCATCAGGGAATGTTTTCATGTCACCACTTCACAAATACCTTGTTCAGCAAGCGGCACAGCAGGTTACTTGCCACCTTTATAAAAAATAAGTCTATACTTACATTAATAATAACCTTTACTATGAGAATATGCCAATAACACCCTTATTTTCTCTATAACAAATTAGTGAAGACTTGTAGCATCTACTTTTATCACAAGGTGCCAGGCAGTCTCCCCAAGCCGGGGATAATTGCTAGACAGAATCAGTTGTGTGCTGCCTGTTTCCTGAGTTCTGTAGGCGAATAACCGGTCTGGAACACAATAATTACACATTGCATCTAATGCACAACTTATTGCTTTCACACTTTGGGCCACATGTATGATCGGGCTTTTCGCCCGTTTTTTGGCGTATACTGCGCCTCCCGGCCCGAATCCCCCTGTCGGACGCGGGGATTCAGTGTTAGGCGCAGTGTTCGCCACTTTCAGCTGCGCCCCGCATGAAGGGGCGGGCAGTGGGCGCGGTGTGGGCGCGGTGCAGGCGTTCCGGTGGCGGGACGCGGCGCGCTCGTATACGAGGCATGTACGATGGCGAGTCAGCAAAGCGAGGCGCAGTGCAGCGCTCGGCAGCTCCGACAGGCAGACCTGGTTTATTTTGGTCTAAATGCTCCGACAGAGGCGAAGTGAAGCAGGATCGGAACATGCGAGGAAATATAGAAGATCGCAACAAAAATCTCGGCGCTCCGCTCCGTGCAGCAGGAGTATGAATCCGAAAAAAATTTCCTTTAAAAAGGGAAGGGGAAAACAGTGTCAGAAAAAAAGAGTTAAAACCCCCCAAAAAATTAAAAAATTTTTAAAAAAAATCCCCTTTCCAAAAATCCAAAGAACAGCGCAATATCAAGAAATCGGATTTTGGAAAATTCCCGGGAAAATTACAGTAATTAAAATTTTTGAAGGTATTCTCATTGGTCGGAAAACCCCCCCAAAGCCAATCGCAATGGAGGACAGGGGACCCATTAAAAAAAAGGGAGAACGATTGCCCAATCAGAACAACGGCGGGACAGTTCAAAATACATTTAAAAAATGCAAAAAAAGAGTGTTTGGGTTTTGGAGCTAGCGGGGGTTTGGGGCAATCTGGCCAATCAAAAATTAGGACCCGACAAAAAACCCTTTTTTAGCCTTTGGAGAATTTTAAAACCAATAAAAATTTCCAAAGGCGGGACATTTCCCAAAAATGAAATTTAAAAATCCCTTGAAAAAAGAGCTGATTGGCTGAGTTTAAGAAGGGGTTGGCTATCCAGCCAATCAGAGCTAATTCCCCCATTTTCGTTACCCAAGGGAAATCAATAGTATGGGTAAACAAAAATAAAGAAGAAAAAAAAATTTGATTTGATTGTTTGTAATATTTTTTTTTTTTCCGTAAACCCCTATTATTTTTCTTTTTATATACAAAATCGGGAAAAAACTTCTTTTGTTTATCTTTTGGGATTTGGGCCCAAATGTCCGTTTTATTTCAGATTTTCATTGGGAAAAACCCCTTTGGGAGTGTCGCCGCTCTCCATTGGCCCCAAAAAAACGGGCCCCAAACTTTTTAATTTAGCCAACCCACAGGGGCTCGCTGGGGAATTTCTTTTCCCCCATAAAAAACTCTATGAAAAGTAGCTCGCGCTCTAAATTCCCCTTGGGTGGACGGCCCCCGTTTGCTAACCCAATTTAAAGCTCGTTTTTTTTGCCTTTTTATTTGATTTTGAACTGTCCCCCCTTTTGAATTATTGGTCAATTTTTCTCCATAGGTTATAATGGGCCTGTCGTTTCCTTTTTGGGATTGGTAAAATTTTCTCCCCCAAAAGGATATAAGGGGACCCCTGGTTTCCTATTTGTTTGGCTGGTTTTTTTTTGCCAAACAATCAGAAGAGCTTAAACAATTTGAATTACTGTTTTCCCCCGGGCGTTTCTCTATTGTTTTTCCCAAATGAGCCCGGGTCTCGGCGAAAAACCCGGTTGTTGGGGGTTTTTTTAAACTGATTTTTTTTTAGAAAAGGGTTTTTTTAGTTTCTTTATTGATAATGTTTTAAAATTAATAAAATAATTTTTTTTTTAATTAATACTTTTTCCCGGGCCAGGGCCCGCTGAGCCCCAAAGTTTTCAGTGCGCCGATCCCCTCCATAGACTACAATGGGAAAAAGTAGCTCCGCTTGATTGGTGGGTACCCAAAGCCCCTGCTAGCTCAACCAATCAGTCTTTTCGGGTCTTTTTACTGTATTTTGAACTGTTCCCCCCTTTTGTTTTTTGGATTGGTCTATATTTCTCAATGGTTAAAAGGGGGCCACTTGTCGCCCCCCTATTCTGTTTGGTCAATACTCCCCCATAGGATTTTTGGGCCCCTGTCGCTCCTTTTTCTGTTGGTAAAATTAGTTCCCCATATTTTTTAATGGGACACTTTTGCCCCTATTTGAGGGGTTTCAATAGTTCTCCATAGGATATAATGGGCCGCTGTCGCCCCTTTATTCTGATTGGTTTGGTTTATGCTGACCAATGAAAAGAGTTTAAAAACAATTTTGGGAATTTAAACTGTTTTTTCCCCGAAAATTCTCTCTATTGAAATTCCCCTATTTTAGCCCCCGGTTTTTGGCGAAAAACCGGGGTGTTGGGGATTTTATTAATGTATGTTTATAGGGGGGTTTTTCAGCTCTTTATTGAAAATTGTTTTTCCCACTTAATAAAAATGTTTTTTTTTTAGTCATACTCCATGCCGAACGGCGCTGAAAAGCCCGAGTTTGCATGGTGCCGATCTCTCCATAGACTACTTTGGGGGTGAAAGTAGCTCGCGTTTCTGATTGGCGGGAGCTACCCAAAGCCCCCGCTAGCTCAACCAATCACCCTCTTTTCTGCTTTTTTACTGTATTTTGAACGGTCCCCCTTTTGGATTCTGTTTTGGCCCAATTTTGTTCCCCATGGTTTTTTAATTGGTTCACTGTCACTTCTTTCTTTTTTTGGGCCGGTTTTTTCTGCCGACCAATGAAAATAGTTTTCGTTTTGGGAATTTACGGGTTTTCCCCCGGGCCAATTTCCAATATCCTAATTCTTGAATTAGGAATTGGAAAGTTTTTTTTTTTAATTTATTTTTTTTTTTTAAAGGGGATTCAGCTTTTTTTGGAATTTTTAAACGCCTTTATAAAGGGGGATTTTTGATTCTTTACCCCGAAACGAATGTGGAATGATTTCTCGCTGTTTCCAGCCTGCTCGAATGGGAACAGATTTTCGGGCGGGTCCCCCCACTGCCCCCATGTCCCCGCACTGTGCCCCACACCTGGCAAGGCGCGGGGAAAATTTTTCCCCGAATGAAAAGATTGCACCTCCTCGGACGGCAAATTCATGGGCGCAGCGCAGCACGCCTCAGTCCCGAAATCCCGCCTAAACATGGCAAAGGCGTGGGGGACTTTTCCCCAAACATGTATGGGCCCGATCCCCTCCGGGGCGAATTTCAGGCGCGCCCCACACGGGCCTAAGTCCCGCACTGCCCAAACCCACATTGGCAAAGGGCGGGGGGCTTTACATTGAAATGTTTTGAGCGCCCCCCCCCGACTTAAATCAGCCCCCTTATTTCCCCGGGAAAAAATAGGGGAAAAAGGCGCCCCAGCCCGGCGGCTTAAATTAACATGTCGCCCCTTATGTCTATTTCTTTTAAAGGGGGAAATTAAAAAAAACTAATATGCCCATGGAATCTTTAGAGTTACCCCTTGGGTCCTTCACAAAAGGGGGAATTTTCCATTAAAAAAAAAATCCTGTTTTATCCGTGGCAGAAATCTGAGACGCTCTTTTGGTTTCTTCAAGTTTTTTTCCCCTTTAAAAAATTTCGGGGGTGCTTTCAGTGCCATTTTGGATTTGATTTAGACCGATTCAAGGGGGCTAATATGTGTCCTGCCTAGCTGACAGAATTTCCACTGCAGAATCCTTACAGAAACTGCTTCAATAAGAGATAGGTCACAATGTATTTTTTTTTTGGTGGATGTCATATCTATGAGTGAAAAAAATCACTGTTTTTTTTTTTCGGCAGGATGAAAATAGGCAAGTTCACAACAGAAATTTTAAGGGGACACTTTTAATTTTCAACACCCCGGCCCTTTCCCTTCCCAGGGCCCTAGAAACCCCCCCTGGAAGGGGTTGGGCCCACACTCAAACCACTTCCTTTAAAAAATTTCCCCCGTAAAAAGGGTGACAGAGAGACAGAAGATAAATGGAAGACCCATGGGAAAAAGGGGGGCCTAAGGCTATGTTCACATGGCATAATTGCGGGGGTAATTTTCATTAAAATTACATTTATTACAAGGGGCGGGTTTTTGCCGCTTGTAATTTAAAATTCACTTTTCTCCCCCCCGCGGGGTTTTTGTGCGAGTGGAGGGAGGCGTAATCCATAGTTCTCCCATGAAAAAACTGTGGATTACCGTAATGGGTGGGAAGTATCTCGGGCCCCGTATTGAGCGCAGTCGGTGCAAAGTACGGGGCAAAATTTCGTCCCAAAATTTTTTGCCGGGGTAACATAAGGGCCAACCCGACAAAAAATTGGGAATAGTTGGACGGACCGAGGTCAAACCAGGAGTATGGCTTGTCTTTCTGAAGAGTAACCAGAAAGACAAGCCAAAAAAAAAAAAAAACCCAAAAAAAAAACACAGCCCCGAGCAAAAAAAAAAAACGCTAAGGGCACAAAAAGCAATCCCCCAGCAGGGGGAAAGGGAGAATAGAAAGGGTTTTTAAAACCCCCCCCCCAGCCAGGGTTGGCTAAGTGCTTAACCCATTTTGCACCAAGCGGGGGCCCGTTGAGGCTTTCAACAAAAAAACCTTTAAAAAAGGCCCGTAGCGCAGTCCTGACAAAAATTTAGTGGAACCAGTTTTTCCAGTGGAAAGGAAAACCCTGTGAAAAATCTTTCTGTTTTGAACAAAAACCTTAGGCCCAAGTCCAAACAGCTTTGGCAAAATTTTTTTTTTTCCATTGGAAATCCGACAGCATTTTGCCTTTGCTGAACCACGGCAGGACCACGTTTTTGTGGCACTGATTTGCGCTAAAACCACCTGGTGGTTTTTTTGGGGTTTTTCCATTGTCCCCATTTCTTTTTAATGTACGGGGCCAACAGTAAATCCGAACAGAAAAAGGGTGGGAAAATACAAAAATTTTCCAAATTTCCCCGGGTAATTTTTTTTTTTTGGAACGAATACATTAAAGATTTATTTATTGACTTCTTTTTGTGAATAAACACAACAGGGGGGGGTATTTAAATCAGGAGGGGTTGTATGGCCAATACCATTTCTTTTGTCCCATTCCGCTTGATGTCAGGGAAAAAACCTCCCCTTACTTCATCAACGGTCATCTGTTCAAAGGGAATCATATTCTTGTGCTTGGCCAGCTCTTTCTCACATAGGTTGTTACAACAAAGTAGAGAAGATGGGGAAATTTAACAACCATAACCAAGGAAGCTCCCTTGTTGGTTTTTTAATTTTTTAGCAAAGGCTTTTTGGGAAAGGCTTTAAATCTTCCAGTGCCATTTTTGGATGTGACAATCCTTTAAATTTACATGGGGACTCACTGGCCTTGCAATGTAAAAAAGGGTTTTTAAGCCACCCCCTTTTCCCCTTTTCCCTTTTTAAACCCGCCAGTAAGCTTTTACTCTGCAATGATAGGGGGGCAAAATTTTTTAAAAAGTGTCTGTATATGGTTTTTGACCTCCTTGAAGCCTTTTTTCTTTTCAAGGTTTAGTGAGTCAAAAGCGGTTAAAAGGGTTTTACGTTCCAAGGGGGAAAATGCTGGAGAGGGTTTAAACTTTTTCCCATAAAACCTTTTTTCATACAAATGCCCCCGTTTATTTTTATGTGTTTTAAAAAACGAATTTTAAACCTCCCCACACCAAAAATGGGTTTTTCCTCTCCCCAATGAAAAACATTAAACCCCTTTTTGTTCAACCCGAAAATTGATGATCTATCATTAGGATTTTTTTCCCTCATAGTCTGATTTGGTTTGGACCCGAAACCCATCTCCCAAAAAAAAGCCCAAAAACCCCTCCATTTGAAAAAGGGGAAGTGACTGTGACTCTCCCTTTGGTTTTGAAAGGGGGTTTCCCATGCTCGTTGTAATCAGCTCTGAAATCCTTTCTTTTTTAGTTTTTGGGCCCTTTTTTTACCTGTCATATTTGCCCAAACATCAACAAAACAGAGTTAATTAAAAAAATTTCTTTTAAATTTTGCAGCGCAATCAGAATATACTGCGGACTTTTTTTTAAATTAGGCTTTTTTCACCCGGCTTTAAATTTCCCCGGGGGTAATTACGCCCCCCAATTTACGCCTTTTGGACGGGGGGGGGCGGGGGGGGGGGGGGGAGTGACGGGGGAGGGGCCAGCCTTCGCCGGCCCAAATTTACTTTGGGAAATTGCCAGCGGCGCGTATACGCCGCTAGTAATTCACATGTCAATGATCTCCCCGCCCGGTGGATTCGCCGGGCGGGTAGAGGAGACGTAATCCATAGTTCTCTATGAGAACTGTGAATTACCGTAATGAATGGGCCGTTTTCGGCCCGTAATTGGCGCACTTCGGCGCGTAATTACAAACCGAAATACGGCCCATTTTAAGCCGTGTGAACATGGCCTTACAGAAAGTGACTGAACCTAAACAACATCCATGTCCCCCTGGGTCAGATCCAGCAGGTTTATGTCTCATATCTGATGACTTGAAGGGAATTCAATTGGACATGAATTACTCTCTCCATACCCAGTCACCTCGACCTCAGACTACATATAAGGAAAACGATGTAGAAGATGGTATTAGCGCTAGCCGTGGACTGAACTAAAAAACTAGAAACTAATGACACTTGGGCACAGCCACCATTGATAGTGTCATATAAATAATTTATTAGATAGAAGGAACAACGCGTTTCGCAAGTCTATGCCTGCTTCATCAGGTATCACACTGTCAGTACAAATGCCGTTCTTTAAATAGCCCACGAACTGAAGGCGAGGCTCAGCGTTCTGTTACCATTTAAACATATACTATGTCACACAAAGGCAGATACAATTACGAATACAAAATAAGATCAGATACAATTGCAAATACAAAATAAATGACCTATAAACTAAAAGACTTAATACATATATGATAAAAATATGATACAATAAAAATAATACTACCTAACCTGATACATTATGATAAAAATAATGTTACCTAACATAATATTATTCTCACGTAATTAATTCTTGGAGTTCGTTCAGACCATTCGGCACTGCTGTATTTAACTTAAAAATCCAAAAAATCTCTCGTTCAGAGAGACATTGTAGTCTATTAGGAGTAGATAACGGAATCATCTCAATAGGTTGAACACTGTAGGTGGAAAAATCATCAGAATGAGAATTACAGAAATGTCGGGAAATACTATGATTAGCTTTTTTGTGTTTTATACAGTAACGATGATTATTTAATCTTTTTGAAAGTTTATTGCTAGTCTTCCCGACATACTGGATCCCGCAGGCGCATTAAATCACATATTTCACATATGTAGTGTTGCAAGATAACCTCTCTTTTATGCTAAATATTTCTTTAGTGGAAAAAGAACTAAATTTGTCACTTATAGTTATAACTTCACAGCATTTACATGTTGGGACATTACAATAAAAAGATCCAACTAAATTAATATCAGTTTCCACCGTGGACAATTTTTCATTCCTTAATTGTTTCAAACGGGACGGAGCAATTAGATTCTTAAGGGTATTTGCTCTATGATATATAACATGCGGTTTAGAAGGTAAAAGAGGTTTCAAAATCGGGTCTAGCAATAAAATTTTCCAATGTTTATTTAATAACATAAAAACTTCCTTATGTTGTGAATTAAAAGTTGTGATAAAATCCCAATTATTCTCATTCCTATTTCTTACCATATTCCTGTTCGTGGACTCAAATAAATACTCACTTTGGGACGCTGTTTTGGCTTTTTCTCTAGCAGCAACTACTAATTCTGAGGGGAACCCTTTTTCTTGAAATTTGGACGACAGACGGTCGGCTTGAATGTCAAAATTTTTATCCATCGTGCAATTCTTGCGGATACGTCTGAATTGACCAAACGGTATATTCCGTAGCCAATTCCTGTGATGGCTACTTAAAAAATGCAGATATCCATTAGAGTCACAGGACTTAAAATGATTTTTGGATTGAATATATGATTCTTGCACAAACAGAGATCTAAAAGTAATTTGATTAGAATCAATAGACATAGTAAAATCCAGACCCCATTGATTGCTATTTAGGTATTCTACAAATTTAAAAGCTGTATCTGATGGATCTTGCCATATAAAAATTAAATCATCGATATATCTCTTAAAATACTTAATATGTGATAAAAATGGGTTTGTATCAGATAAAATAAAAAGAGACTCAAAACGACCCATAAACAAGTTGGCATAAGAGGGCGCCACCCGGGTTCCCATAGCGGTCCCAACTTTTTGAACAAAATGTGTGGCGCCATATTGGAAAAAATTATTGTTCAAATAAGACTCAAACTATCTAATAAAAATTGCTTAAACGCCATAGGTAAAATAGACTCCTGATCTAAAGAGAATTCAATAGCTGCAAGTCCCAAATTATGTCTAATGTTTGAATATAAAGAGGTAATATCCAAAGTTAAAAACAGATAGTCCGCTTCCCAACTAAAACCTACAAGATCTCTAATCTTTTATAATCTTTTATAAAACTGGACAAATTACTGACCAAGGGTTGCAAATACAGGTCAACATAATGTGATAGGTTTGATAGAACAGAATCTACCCCAGAGATAATTGGACGACCTGGGGGGGTTTTGTCATCTTTGTGCATCTTGGGTAAATAATAAAAGTGTGGTATATTAGGGGCATTTATCCATTAAAAACTGTTTCTCTTCTTTTTAATTAACATTTTTATTCCAAGGCTCTTTTCAAAATAACTCAAAAATTCTTCTTTAAAGAGGAGTGTACTTCTTCAGTCACTCCTCATTAATCACTTTATCCATAAGGATTCTCACGGCTTCCTTATTTTATTCAAAAAAATATAATATAAAAATCGCCCCCCCCCCCCCTTTGTCAGCACTACGTACCACTATTTGATCATTTTTGGACAGACTCTTCAGTGCAAATTGTTCCTTAAATGTTAGGTTAGGATACATAGGTAACTTTGGTTTTAGGTTCCTTAAATCTTGTAAAACCAAATCTAGGAATACATTTATATAGTTACCCTGAGCCCAGACCGGGTAAAATTCTGACTTGGGTTTAACAATAGTTTCTCGCTCAGGTTCAGTCTCCTCTATTGTTGTGGGAGCTATATTTTTACTAGAATCCTCTTTCTGTTTAGCAAAGGATCTACGTAAGGTTAATTTTCTAGTGAATTTATGAATATCTTTAAATAAGATAAACTGATCAAAACTACTATCAGGACAAAAATTAAGCCCTTTTTGTAAAAGACTAATTTCGTCAGGTTTCAGAACATATGTAGAAAGATTATAAATTTTTATTAAGCCTACATTAAGACTACATATAATTCACTGTCACACTGTAATAATTGAGAGCTTGAAATACATAGACGGCTTCTTAGATTTTCATACACAAAGGTATCACGCTCAACGACTTGTGCAGATCCTTGGAGGATCCAAGGAGAGTTCATTAAAGCTCAATCAGAAACTCCTAAATAAAGCAGCATATTACAAAGTATAATAAGGTGATTTCGATTCTCACAAGTGTATATCTGTGGCATTTTGACGACAAAAATAGAACATAAAAATATTGAAATAATGAAGTCAAGCAAATTGTTCACCACATATACAGCAACTACACAGAGAGGTGCCCTAGGCGTAAACTTTTTCTCTTTAACCCCTTAAGCCGAACGCCTGAAAAGTAGTTAATGACCAGAACATTTTTTTAGTTTTTGCCTCCTCGCGTTGTAACTTTTTATTGTTCTTTATGGGGGAATAGTTTAAGTTCACTTATAAATAATTGCATTTTTTTTTTTATTTATTTTTTTTTTTATTTTTTTTTTACACCATTCACATTTCACACTTAATAACTTGTTAGATTAATTCTACAGCTTATTACGGTCGTGTGGATACCTAATATGTGTAGGTGTTTTTGTGTGTGTAATTTAAGCACGATTATTTTTATTAAATATTTATTTTTATTTTATTATTATTATTTTTTACACTTTTTATGTTTTTTTTTTACTTGTTTTTTTATTCCCCTGAAGGGAGAACTGTTTTACATTTTTTTTTTATTATACTTGGTAATGTATTAGCATATTCATATATGCTAATACATTCTAATCTGTGTCAGTTTCACACAGGCAGTGATTAGGACACCACACAGTGTGTCCTAGTCACTGGCTTCATACACAGACAGCTCTGGGGCTACTCTAGGTCCCCAGGGCTGACTGTGCAGCCGTTCCCCGGGCTCTGTCGGGTCACCGGGTGTTCCGATCACCCGACTGAGCAGAGGAACCCTTTCATTGCGCTGCGGTAATGTACCGCCGCAATCAAAGGGTTAAAGCACCAGGTTGCGGAGGTTTCCTCTGCACCCCGGTGCTCGCAGGAGATGCTCTGGGATCAGGGCTGTGTAGTACAGCCCCGATACCAGCACAGTTGCGGCGCCGGGGTGCAGAGGTGTTCCAGGGGAAAACATATTTTCTAAGTAATCTCTCTCCCATTATCAGCCTCTTTTATTATGTACACAATCTAAAAAAGTTCCTGCCGCTTCACAACAAAGTCATTTTTTACTGCTATGTGGGGACATTATGGCCTAGTTCCCTTTTCTATCTGGCTTCACTTGATAAAAACCACTACAAAGGCCATACTTACAGCTTAATGGCTCGACTAAAGACTGAACCCAGTAGGAGGCAGCACTGGCCCCTATGCTACTTGGGTAAGATAAACAGGTGCAGGTAATTGCTGAGCAGTAGCTCACACAAACCTCCACTAGGGGGATATTTAGATGTTAAAAAACTGCACAGTGAATTGATACCTATTCACACCCGTATGTAGAAAAGCCACAGTGTAATACATGTGGAGATTGCACAAATGCAAAAATACCAATAAGACAACGACTCACATGACTTCTATGTATGAGGGGGGTGGTTGCTGGTATTATAATTGGATATAGATAAGGCGATACAGAGGGGTGCCACTAATGCAGATACATGCAGTGCACCATGCTGGCTTACAGCCTATTACACCACCACTATTTGATTGGGTGGGTTTCCCAGCACTTTTTGGGTGTCTAACAAAAAAATACAGACACCCCCTGCTCCCCAGTACCTTTTGGGGCAAAAAAAATGACATACTGGAAAAATATCAAATATGAGGTATTAGTTGATACAGTGGCCACGGTATGCAAGCCCCGACAAGGCTCCTCATTCCTTGTGAGTCCCTTCACTTAATAAGAATTGGCTCTATTGGTTTACGCTATTATTTATTTGTCATAAACTTTTATTAAATTTTCTGTGGCTTCCTGCAGTTCTACATCAGCTGTTTGATGATGGGAAGCTCAGTAGTTCTGTGTGTCTGAACCAAGGGTGCACAACATGTGTGAGGCCCCCAGCCATCAGGGCATAAACATGCCCTGTCCTCATGCTTCATAATGGAATATACCTCTTTTGACTGCTACATTCAACTGGTGGCACTTTTATGGCTGGCACTGTTATGGTGGGCACTGTATGACTGGCACTGTTATGGTGGACACTGTATGGTGGGCACTGTTATGGCTGACACTGTTATGTGGGCACTGTATGGCTGGTACTGTATGGCTGACACTGTTATGGAAAGCAATGTATGTTGGGTACTGTATGGTGGACACTGTATGGCTGACACTTATGGTGGGCATTGTATGGCTCGCACTTATGGTGGGCACTGTATGGTTGGCACTGTTAAGGCATGTTCACATGGCTTAAAATGGGCCGTATTTCGGTCCGTAATTACGCGCCAAAGTGCGCCAATTACGGGCCGAAAACAGCCCATTCATTACGGTAAGTCACAGTTCTCATAGAGAACTATGGATTACGTCTCCTCTCCCCGCCGGGCGGGGAGATAATTGACATGTCACTTTCTAGCGGCCTATACGCGCCGCTAGTAATGATTGTCTATAGGCCGGCGAAGTGCCGGCCCCCCGCTCACTCCCCCGCTCCCGCCCCCGTCCACACGGCGTAATTGCGGGGCGTAATTACGCCCTGCAAATACACCGTGTGAACATAGCCTTATGGTGGTCACTGTATGACTGACATTGTTATGGAGGGCACTCTATGGTTGCCACTGTTATGGTGTGAACTGTATGGCTGGCACTGTTATGCTGGGCATTATAGAACTGTATATGAAATGTTAAACAAAACATATGAGCAATCCAGTAAAAAATTTTTT
>JAODAL010058073.1:0-22301 GCA_025379985.1 Phyllomedusa bahiana | reverse complement strand
CTAAAGTGGGTAGTGTACCTCGCTCATGTCCCCCCCCCTTTAACTCCTAAGCCAAACGCCTAAAAGTATTTAAATGCCCAGAAATTTTTTTTAGTTTTGGCCTCTTTTTTTAAACAGTTGTAACTTTTTTTTTTTTTCAATGACGCGTTGAGGGGCCTCGTTTTTTTTTGGGGAAAAGTTGTACTTTATAAGGGAATAGTTCAAGTAAAATTATAAATAATTGCAGTATTTTTTTTTTTTTTTTTTAAAAAAATTTGTTTTTTTTTTTTTTTAATTTTTTTTTTTTACCCGTCACATTTCACATTAATAATGTTAGATTAATTTACAGGTTTTACGGTGTGTGTACCAAATATGTGTAGGTTTATTTGTTGTGTTTTTTATGTACAATTTTTTTTTTAAAATATTTTTTTTTATTTTTTATTTATTTTTTTTATTTTTCTTTTTACATTTTTTAATTTTTTTTGTATTTTTTTTTTTACGCCCATGAAGGGAGAACTGTTTAACTTTTTTTTTTTTCTTTTTTTTTTTTTTTTACACTTAAAAATGTATTACAATTCATATATGTAAACATGCAAATTCTGTGTCAGTCGACACAGGCAGTGATTGGGGACGGCACACGTGCTCCAATCAGGCTTTTTCACAGACAACTCGGGGCCCCACGTATCCCGGGGCTGACGTGCAGCCGGCCCCTGACCTTGTGGGTCCCGGGCGTTCCTCACCAAGAGGGGGTCCCTTTGTTGCGCTGCGGTAATGCCCCGCCGCAATAAAAAGGGGTTAAAGCATGGGTTTCGGGGGTTTCCTCCGCCCCGTGCCTGCAGAAGCTCGGGGGTGGGGCTGTTAGTTCAGCCCCGATCTAGGCGCTGTGGCCCCGGGCGCCCAAAACCCCGATGTCTGCAGCGACGACGACCCCAACGGCCGCCGCCCAAAGACGGGCGGGGGTCGTTGGGGTTAAACTATGTGGGGAAAACACGAGGGAACTAAGGAAGCATTTGGGGAACATTCAGCGACATAAGGAGGAAAGTCGATACTCCTATAGCCCGCCACATGAATGAGAAACATCAAGGCGCAGAAGGATTGATCACATTTATTGGTATGACCTCATCCCTCCTCCTGTACTGGCAGGTAATTGGGTAGATTGATCTTATAGCGGGAATGTCGCTGGATCTAAAAATGGATTGTGTGTTCCCTCTGGCCTCAATGGAAATATTTTCCTCTAACACTTTTTGTTGCTTCATCGTTTTTTTTTTTTTTTTTTTTTGCCTCCTTCTGGTTTTTATTCTGGCAGAATCTTTGTTTCAGTTAGTTTGAAAAAGTACAGTATTGGCTCAGTGTTTTTCTTGCTATTTACATTTATCCTTTTAGATAGCCAAAATCACTATACAGCGTGTCTTGTCTTTATGTACAACAATATCAATTTTGCACAGTTTTGTATTTTATTTTTTTTAGGTTATCCCTTAGGGAAACCACCTACCCTAATTCTTTTGAGCTAATTACACTCCCAGGGCCGAGTTGGGCGCTTGTGATTGAATATAGGATTAATTATTTTGTTGACGTATGAACAGCGTTCCATAATTTATTCTATACAGACCATGCTGGATTCATTGTTATGACATTTAATGTAGCCGGCGACGCTAAAGCTTGGCGCATGCGCAATTTCTTTGCTGTGACGTCTTGCTCTGCGTGTCATGTGTTGGATTCTAGTGTTGCCGCGTCTACGCAGTGTTATTTCCGGGACGCGGCGTTCGCGGGAGACCGTGTGTCCCTTCTTATGGGAAACTGTTTTATTAGCATAGGGACAGATCTCTGCTATAGCTATTTAGAATAGTTCCTTCCTCCAAATGGTTAACTTGTCTGGAGGTGGGACTTGGTGTGTATTTAAGGTGGACCTTTTACACTGAACAGGTGGGTCACTAATGGAGGATACACTAACCTCTGGCCTCGTGTATTTTTGCTATACCCACTGATGAACTCTGCGTCTACAGAGTGAAACGCGTTTGGGTACAGTAGGTGGGATCTTTCTCGTTTATTGTTTGCATTGACTAATGATCCTATCTACAGAGGTTGGTATTTGTACTCCTGGATTGTTTCTTGATTGGTCTCCTTATGTGTATATTCCCTTGATTGTAGGGACATTTAGTTTAGGATTTTCCAGTGTGGGCCGTCCTTTTGGGACGCTGCTCCTGCGGAGTACTTAATCCCTGGGGCTACAGGCAGAACTAGGGACTTTTATAGGTTCCATATTCCTGTGGTGACCAAGAGGAACTTTTCTTGTTCAGAATTTGTTCTCCTTGGGGTCTCTTGATATTGTGTGATGTCTAATATATTATTTTTGACGTATTTTTAATAGTTATTATTAAAAGCTAAGTTTTGGTTAATAGATTGTAAGCTCTCACGAGCAGGGCCCTCACACCTTGTGTCTCATTTGTAAGTACTTTTAATGTGTAATGACTGTATGTTTACCCTTGAAGTTGTAAAGTGCTGCGGAATATGTTGGCGCTATAGAAATAAAGATTATTATTATTATTATTTTGGTGGAAGATTTTCCTTGTTCCTAAGTCTATGGTGGAAACGCACCATGGGACGCAGAGTCGCAGCGCCGCCATGATCCTCTCTGCTGCGGTCGCTGTGTGATTGTTGGGGCGCGTGTGACGTGCAGTTGTGTTCAGATTAATCGCTGTCCAATATCACCGGATAAATCAGTGTTTTTGTTATAAATTCTATCACCACAGGTCAAACCATTTCCCAGTCGGTGCAGGAGATTCTTGGACTCCGCATTCATGGTCGCAGGTTTCTGTGTATTTGAGTAATTATGTGAGAGGGGATGTGTTCGGAATAATCGCCGTGTGGAGATCAATGAGGTCAATCATTCTGTGAAGACACAGGTGGGAGTCAGGTGCCCCTTAGGCTATGTTCACACGGCTTATTTCGGGACGTATTTGCGGAGGTAAATACGTCCGTAAATACGTCCCGAAATACATTTCAAATAATGAACCATTAGATTAGCATTGATTCCAATGTAAAATACGCCTCGTCGTTCACACGAGTCGTATTTTCGCCGCTTATTTTCGGGCGTAAAAAACGATCGTAAAAATTAAGTCCCCTGTCACTTATTGAGGCGTATTTCGCAACGTAAATCCCCATCGTAAAGAATGGGGATTGTATTTACGACGCGAAATACGCGCCACACTTTGTGACACGTATTTCGGGACGTATTTGCTTCCGTAAATACGTCCCGAAATAAGCCGTGTGAACATAGCCTTATGGAAGGGTGAAGCCGGCACATGTCGTACATAGACTTCTCCTTGCTTGAGAAATATGGTTCGTGCGAGACATTGCTCAGAAGAACAGCGCACCCAAAAAGTGATTGGAGAGGGTAAAACTTATACAGCAGAGCAATGATCGGCCGTCTGGCTACAGTGATGCTTTACAATGGAAGCAAAACCAGAGAGACGCGGAAGAAAGCAAGAAGACGAGCATTGGAATGGATGGAACAACGGCCAGAATGGCAAAGCCTCCGCCAAGGATCGGCTCCAGGATGATCACAGACCGGACCCAGTGACCTAGGAGTCCTGTGACCGTTAGACGCCCGTGTGAAGCTCCTCTATTAGCTAGAAGTCCCCACAAATTCCGACTGATCCAGAAAAGACACGTGCAGAAGCGGATCCATCAGCCGGCCGAAAGAGGGAACGAAGAAACATCATGTGGACGGATGAAAGTAAAATGACTCTATTTGGGTCCAAGGGCCGCAGACCGTCCGTCTGACGACCCCCAAACTCTGAATTCAAGCCACAGTGCACTCTGAAGACCATGACGCATGGTGGTGCCAGCATCATGATATGGCCATGCTATTCATAGTCCACAGAAATTTTATAAACCCAGATCTAAAATATAACTTTTAATAAATATCTAATAAAATTATTAAACAACAATACATACATATACACCAGTGCTATGTGAATATCTTAGGTATGTCGGACATATTGAGTATTCCCGGATAGGTATTCCCAGAAAATTCAGTACTCATAGAAACCTGTACTTTCCACTATTAAAGGGGTTGGCTCGCTACAAGGATTGCATTTTATGTTAAAGATCTTGCAAAAGCAAGTCGCTTTGCAATATGTGTCCATTACCAGTGTCCTACCTATTCTGGATTGCCCTTTTTGTATTGGGCTGCATCACTCCTCTGTCGCTATAGCTACAGGACCTTTTTTTGATCCTCCTGAGAGGTGGAGGCGCCGGTTGCTATAGCTAAGCTACAGACCTGGTTCTACGCACCTAGTGGAACCCATTCAACCAACCCCTGAGTTCAAAATGAAATCAAGAAAACAGGACTGAGGTGAGAGGGATCAATGTAGTGAGAAAACCCCTTTAAATCCTCAAATACAGGAAGGGTAATCGCCCCGAAAAAGGGCGGCCCCGCCTCTCGGTGGCTAGCCCTATTAAATACCTATCTGTAATGGAACAATAATATGCTCACAACCCGTAATACCCAAGACAATTGTGAAAAGATACAAACATACAAAACCTATGTACATAAAAAGATAATCAAGGCATTTATATTCCTAGAAGCCTAAATGCAGTATGTATACTACCATATAAGTATCTTACTTCCCTTTGCATTTGGCATAATCTCTTGTTCCCAACGCGTTTCTTCCTCTCCAATCATGGAGGACTCATCAGGGGAAAATATATGATCCTTCCATCGATGCCGGATAGTGCAAACAGCACCAGTAGATAGACGTGCCTCACTGAGTTTTGCTTCACAAACTGATTTAAATACCCGCGCTAAAGGGGGAACACCCACTCACCGGGCGTGTACCTATCTATGATAGGACCCCTATAATGGTCTACAATAATACAACTACTCAATACCTTAAGGCCGTGTTCACACGGCTTACTCCCGCCGGATTTGTGAGCGCAATCCGGCTCACAAATCCGCCGTGAATAAGGGGCGGGACGGGGGCGGGGCCGGATCGCGGCGGGGGCGCCGCTCCCCGGCCCCATAGACTTGCATTATCCACGGCGCGTTCTCTATGAGAGCAGTGGGTTACCGTAATGACAGGGACGGATTGGCGCCGTACTGCAGCGCAAATCCGGCGCGGAGTACGGCGCCAATCCGCGGCAAAATAAGCCGTGTGAACGAGGCCTAATAGTGGAGGCCACCTTCCCATGTAAATCGCACCCTAACTGCGTCCCGGGTACACAGAGGAAACATAATACAGACGTTTATTGCGCCCATCTATTCTTCGGATAAACTCGCGAGAGTATGAACTCCCGTGCATGCGCACTAGTGGTTCTAACAAACGGGACTCGCGACTGCTTTTCATACTATGGTTCCGGCGTATGTACCGCAGACCAGGGAGCATGGACCATCGTGCCGACCTGCAGAGTACGGATAACACATCTTTTATACCGAAGAGTCCGCTCCATACAAAAAATGGCACTGTTGTGTGCTTTTTTTTTTGTTTTGTTTTTTTGTTTCAGCCTATAAATAATTTTTCCCCATTATATCCTATGGTGCTGTGAATGATGCCATTAACAGGTACATTTTATCCCACACAAGACAACCGAAGTTAGGGTCTTAGGAATAACTAAACGCCATGTAAACAAAAGCTGCTGCAGTTGGAGGGAATTCAGAAATTTCTTGTGCTGCGGAAAAAAATCTACATGGAAATTGACCCGTGGTGCAGATGTAGATTTGTTGCGTATTTTGCTTCTCTGCATTGTGTGTCTGCGGTGATGAAGAGCTCTGTGTTCGAAACGCGTCAGATAATTATTTGATCTCTGCAAACAGTAGGTCGCTTATTTTTAATTCTTGTAGCTTTCTGCTGTGGATTTTCTGCCCTTTATGATGTTTACCCTTAATCTCCATGTTCTTTTCTCTGCCAGGAGCCGCCGCCTTCCTACCCGAAAATGGGCTTCCCCGTGTCCGATTTGCAGAAAAGGTTTGAAGAGCAGCTGAAGATGGAGAGCTGTGAATCGGTGACGATAAACTCTGTGGAGGCCCGGAAACCCGTGAACAAGGAGAGAGTCAGAGCGGTAAGAGGACCCGCGCTGCGGTGACTGGGAGACTCCAGGGGTCACTAAGGCCCCAGTCATATCTCGGTTTTTGGCTCTTGCTTGCTGTATCTGTTGGGACAGCGCAACAAGCACATAGACTTCAATAGGGCAGACATAGTTCTATTCTGCATATATATATATATATATATATATATATATATACTATTTCTGCATCAGACACAAACGTAGTCTGTTTCTCCTACGGAAAACCAAAATGAAAGTCAAGGACGACTGATTCCCATAAAAACATATACATCAATCTTTATTAAAGGGGTTGTCTCACTACAGGGTTCGCTGCTTTTTATGTTAAAGATCTTGGAAAAACAAGTCACTTTGCAATATGTGTCCATTAACAGTGTCCTACCTATTCCTAGATATCCCCTCTTGTATGGGCTGCATCAGCTCCTCAGGTCACTATAGCTACAGACCTGTTCGATCTCTCCTGATAGGCTGCCAGCACTGGTCGCTATAGCTACAGACCTGTGCGATCTCTCCTGATAGGCTGCCAGCACTGGTTGCTATAGCTACAGACCTTGCTTCTGCTGCAGCCTAGTAGAAGCCAGTAAACCCGCCCCTGAATTCAAAATAAAACCAAGAAAACAGGACTGTGGGGAGATGAAGCAATGTAGTGAGACAACCCCTTTAATTCACAAAACATAATAATAAGACGACCAATGAATAAGGCAAAAAATACATGGGGGCCTGTATATCGGGAATCATCAAACGTATTAGTATAAAGTGCAACATATTGAGGATGTCATATGTAATACTCGCCCATAGTAAGTAGCGCACCCACCCATGAACTTCTACACGCGTTTCGCGCTTGCTTCCTCAGCGGCTGTGAGACGAACACTTCCCAAATCACCATTTATTGCCATCTCATTGAATCACATGATCAGAAGCGACCAATTTGCAGACAGTACAAGTATTTAATTGCTAAGCGGATATTCAAATATGATCTAATGTCCCAGATAAATATCATTCATAACAGATGGTTGTAGGTGGGATCTCTATCATCCAACAATAGAATACATTACATCTGCATAACTGTGACAGAGATGAGATGGGGCGCATGCGCTCCTGAGGAGAGAGGTCACAAAACACTGCTCCACTTCCGGCAGTCAAGTGCGTCTGCACATGAGCAGAGAGAAAAACGGCAATGCGTTTCACGCCTATAGACGCCAGCGCAAACCACATCCATCCGGCGCATGCGCAACTAAATAGCTCAGTCCAGACCCAAGTGCTTCTGCACATGTCCAGAGGGAAAAAACAGCAATGCGCTTCACGCCTATAGACGACAGAACAGACCACATCCATCCGGCGCATGCGCGCCTAAATAGCTCAGTCGGGACCCAGGCACAACATAGAAGATTATAGAAGAGAAAATCTGGTGAAAATAATAAAGTGGATATTAGATTATAACGAATTCTGCAAACAATGAGCGAACCAAGTGTAAGTGACAGGATAATACTATTAGGTAAACATAATGACAGTAACATGCAATGAATAAAAGAACATTTTTGGATGTTGACTATAACATGATGTATAATAAAAACAGCTGATGATTAATATAACGACCTGTCCCCGCGGCGCTGGTTTTCAGTCTGTTTGTTTTACAGACAGTTTTCAGATTTGTAAACCGACGGTATAAGACAGATAGGGATAATCTAAAATATAACCTTTAATCAATCAATAATAAAATATACCTATGACACAAAAACAAAAAAACACACACATGAAAAAACCAAAAAGGATAGTTAACCCTAATAAACCCTACACCGTGACTAAATGGCCCTAACCTATTAAAACGGAAAAGACCGCCCCAATAAGGGCGCTTCCGCCAGGAACCTATCCCTCCTACTAAAAATACCCTAGCACTCCCTCACGAACAAGTGTCCCAACATGTTTCAATCCTCCCTGTTAGTTATCAGGATTTCCTCAAGGGACTATTTACAGGAAAAATAATAAAAAGACGAGAGTATAGCTAGTATGAACAAATAGCACTTATCACAATATATCAAAAATAGTATCGAGGGAAAAGAATAACAAAGGGTTTACATAGAATAGATAAAAAAGATATATAAAAGGCCAAAACGAAGCCTAACATTCTAATGCAACCATCAAAGGCTATTTTCAGATGTCAAAATATAGCCAGGCATTATCATGCGTGATTCAATAAAGTCTCCATAAACTAGTGGTGTAAAATTACACTCTAATGGGCCGTTTACACGGCAGTGGACAAATGCCGGCCGGTTTGCCGGCCAGTATTTGTCCGGTTTTGCGGCCGTCCCCACGGCCGCGGGGGGGACGGCTTTTCTCCGCAATGAGCAGAGAACAGCCCTCCCCCCTCCCATTGACATGCACATGTTCCGTCCGGAAACCGGACGGAAGATTGTGCATGTTCAATGTTTTGTCGCCGGTCCGCCGCCGACAAAACCGCGGGGCGGAAAACCCGTGCAGTGGGGACAGTGGGGACTGCTGCACGGGTTTTCCATAGAGCACAATTGTGCTCATTTTCGGCCGGTTTTTCAGGTGGTCTGAAAAACCGCACACCGGCCGAAAACCCGTGCAGTGGGGACATGCACTTAAGGCGCTAAATGTTGTGGGAACTCCAGAGTAGCGTCAGGTAACCTCACAAATAATCTCACCCGTGCACTACTTGTTACGTGAAAATGACTACTAATAACAGTAATCAAAGACTCTTATACATAACCTGCCGATAACAGCGGTCATTGCATCTCATGTAACTGCAGCATTGCCTGCTAGTCTCTCTCTGCTAGTCTCTCTCTGCTAGTCTCTCTCTGCTAGTCTCTCTCTGCTAGTCTCTCTCTGCTAGTCTCTCTCTGCTAGTCTCTCTCTGCTAGTCTCTCTCTGCTAGTCTCTCTCTGCTAGTCTCTCTCTGCTAGTCTCTCTCTGCTAGTCTCTCTCTGCTAGTCTGTCTCTGCTAGTCTGTCTCTGCTAGTCTGTCTCTGCTAGTCTGTCTCTGCTAGTCTGTCTCTGCTAGTCTGTCTCTGCTAGTCTGTCTCTGATAGACTGTCTCTGCTAGAAAGTCTCTGCTAGTCTGTCTCTGCTAGTCTGTCTCTGCTAGTCTGCTCTGCTAGTCTGTCTCTGCTAGTCTGTCTTCGCTAGTCTGTCTCTGCTAGTCTGTCTCTGCTATTCTGTCTCTGCTTTTCTGTCTCTGCTAGTCTGTCTCTGCTAGTCTGTCTCTGCTAGTCTGTCTCTGCTAGTCTGTCTCTGCTAGTCTGTCTCTGCTAGTCTCTCTCTGCTAGTCTCTCTCTCTGCTAGTCTCTCTCTCCGCTAGTCTCTCTCTCTGCTAGTCTCTCTCAGCTAGTCTCTCTCTCTGCTAGTCTCTCTCTCTGCTAGTCTCTCTCTCTGCTAGTCTCTCTCTCTGCTTGTCTCTCTCTCTGCTAGTCTCTCTCTCTGCTAGTCTCTCTCTCTGCTAGTCTCTCTCTCTGCTAGTCTCTCTCTCTGCTAGTCTCTCTCTCTGCTAGTCTCTCTCTCTGCTAGTCTCTCTCTCTGCTAGTCTCTCTCTCTGCTAGTCTCTCTCTGCTAGTCTCTCTCTGCTAGTCTCTCTCTGCTAGTCTCTCTCTGCTAGTTTCTCTCTGCTAGTCGGCGCCGTGGGTTCTCTTGAGTAAAGGGAGTTACATCTAACCGATACCGTTGATCTTATGGTATATCCATTGAGGTATGGCTTTTCAGCTTATTAACATGGTGACATCTTTATTAAAGCAATGGCCGCTGTTATCGGCAGGTTATGTATAAGAGTCTTTGATCACTGTTATTAGTAGTCATTTTCACGTAACAAGTAGTGCACAGGTGAGATTATTTGTGAGGTTACCTGACGCTACTCTGGAGTTCCCACAACATTTAGCCCCTTAGAGTGTAATTTTACACCACTAGTTTATGGAGACTTTATTGAATCACGCATGATAATGCCTGGCTATATTTTGACATCTGAAAATAGCCTTTGATGGTTGCATTAGAATGTTAGGCTTCGTTTTGGCCTTTTATATATCTTTTTTATCTATTCTATGTAAACCCTTTGTTATTCTTTTCCCTCGATACTATTTTTGATATATTGTGATAAGTGCTATTTGTTCATACTAGCTATACTCTCGTCTTTTTATTATTTTTCCTGTAAAGAGTCCCCTGAGGAAATCCTGATAACTAACAGGGAGGATTGAAACATGTTGGGACACTTGTTTGTGAGGGAGTGCTAGGGTATTTTTAGTAGGAGGGATAGGTTCTTGGTGGAAGCGCCCTTATTGGGGCGGTCTTTTCCGTTGTAATAGGTTAGGGCTATTTAGTCACGGTGTAGGGTTTATTAGGGTTAACTATCCTTTTTGGTTTTTTCATGTGTGTGTTTTTTTATTTTTGTGTCATAGGTATATTTTATTATTGATTGATTAAAGGTTATATTTTAAATTATCCCTATATCTTATATTGATTATTATTAGGGAGCAGCTTAGACTTGTTGTAGGTCTTGTTCTGTTTACTTGTAAACCGACGGTCAACCATCTGCATGGATTTAAAGGGATCGTCTCACTTCATTGATTCATCTCACCTCAGTCCTGTTTTCTTGGTTTCATTTTGAATTCAGAGAGGTGTTTACTGGCTTCCACTAGGCTGCAGTAGAAACCAGGTCTGTAGCTATAGCGACCAGCACTGGCAGCCTATCGGGAGAGATCGAATAGGTCTGTAGCCATAGCAACCAGTGCTGGCAGCCTATCAGGAGAGATCAAACAGGTCTGTAGCTATAGCGACCAGCACTGGCAGCCTATCGGGAGAGATCGAATAGGTCTGTAGCCATAGCAACCAGTGCTGGCAGCCTATCAGGAGAGATCAAACAGGTCTGTAGCTATAGCAACCAGTGCTGACAGCCTATCAGGAGAGATCAAACAGGTCTGTAGCTATAGCAACCAGTGCTGACAGCCTATCAGGAGAGATTAAACAGGTCTGTAGCTATAGCGACCAGTGCTGACAGCCTATCAGGAGAGATCAAACAGGTCTGTAGCTATAGCGACCTGAGGAGCTGATGCAGCCCATACAGACTTGTTTTTGCAACATCTTTAACATAAAAAGCAGCGATCCCTGTAGTGAGACAACCCCTTTAAATTTAAAATCCGTGCAGCAGTCCCCACTGGACGGATTTTGGCACCATTCCGAAAAACTTTGAACATGTTCATTCTTCTGCCTGGGTGCGAACATTGTGGGTGCGAAGTGGGGGTGGGGGACTGGAATCCGCAACCAGCAAACAAAAACCGACCTCCAACCGGTATTTTGTCTGTGCCGTGTGAACGCAGCCTTACAATACATAAAATGAATGGATTAAGGATAAGATACAGTACATATTTAGAATAACCACGTGATGGCGATATATCGTCTCCAAAAGAATAATGATGAAATAAATCGATACCAGCATATATAGAAACAACATAAATATAATAGAAGTGTTGGTACGTGCAAAAAAAACCCCAAAAAACCATGATGAGAGCGTCTTGAAGGGAAGTGCGGTACAATATATTTCAATCTGTCAGATAAAAAACAGAAAAATTACAAATAATTTAGGATATTAAAAAAAATACTTAAACAGTGATGATCGAATCACAAAAATGGAGCAAAACCAAGGGCTTGTCCCCACAGGTTATTTGTTGGTTTGTAAAACTGCAAACGGTCTGAAAAACCATCAAATAACCTGTGGGGACAAGCCCTTAGTTTTGCTCCATTTTTGTGATTCGATTCGATGTTTTAAGTATTTTTTTATATTCTAAATTATTTGTAATTTTTCCGACAAGCAACGCTCCCCGTAGAGTTCAATAGAAAATCCATGCACCGGTCCCCACTACACGGATTTTCCACCGGACAGTTTTTGACACCGCCGGCGTAACAGAAAACTTAGAACATGTTCGTTCCTCCGCCCGGTTTTCGGCGGCAGAACATGAAGGTGCGAAGGGGGAGGGCTTGAATCTGCAAACTGTGGACTAAAGCCGCCCCCTGCGTGCCAAAAACAGACCAAATACCGGTTGGGATTTCCCGACTGGTATTTGATCTGTGCCGTGTAAATGCACCCTAACTTTGTCATTTAAAGGGGTTTTCTCTATACATTGATTCATCTCACCTCAGTCATGTTTTCTTGGTTTTACTTTGAATTCAGGGGAGTGTTTACTGGCTTCCACAAGGCTGAGGTAGAAGCCAGGTCTGTAGCTATAGCAACCAGTGCTGGCAGCCGATCAGGAGAGATCAAACAGGTCTGTAGTTATATCAACCAGTGCTGGCAGCCTATCAGGAGAGAATGGACAGGTCTGTAGCTATAGCAACCAGTGCTGGCAGCCTATCAGGAGAGATCTAACAGGTCTGTAGCTATAGCAACCAGTGCTGGCAGCCTATCAGGATAGATCAAACAGGTCTGTAGCTATAGCGACCAGCACTGGCAGCCCATCAGGAGAGATCAAACAGGTCTGTAGCTATAGCGACCAGTGCTGGCAGCCTATCAGGAGAGATAGAACAGGTCTGTAGCTATAGTAACCAGTGCTGGCAGCCTATCATGAGAGAGAGAACAGGTCTGTAGCTATAGCAACCAGTGCTGGCAGCCTATCAGGAGAGATCGGACAGGTCTGTAGCTATAGCGACCAGCGCTGGCAGCCCATCAGGAGAGATCAAACAGGTCTGTAGCTATAGCGACCTGAGGAGCTGATGCAGCCCATACAAGAGGGGATATCTAGGAATAGGTAGGACACTGTTATTGGACACATATTGCAAAGTGACTTGTTTTTGCAAGATCTTTAACATAAAAAGCAGCGATCCCTGTAGTGAGACAACCCCTTTAAGCCTAAAGGGGCCCTGGTACCTGGGGACACACTCCACTTAGATTCTTTCTCTTCAAGTAGACGTTTGTTATTGCCCCCACGACTCTTCCCATGTAGCCTGTCTATACCCTTTAAAGGGAATGTGTCATCAAAAAATGACTTATTGTTTAACTCACATTTTTATGTTAAACACATTTTTAGGGATTTCTGGTTGTTTTTTTTTAAACTTTCCAGATCACTTTCAGTATTTTTTTAATAATTCTTAAGTCCTGCAGTTTTCACTTTAGTCACTAGGCCTAATAATTGTCTGACACTTCCTGTTCTGTAGAGAGAGCTTTTCAGCAGTGTGCTCATTATCAGTACAAAGAGTGACCCTCACTGAAAGGAGACACCATTGTGTACAGATAGTACAGAGTCCACTAGAGGAGATAATCTCCAAAAAATTGGGAATCTCGCAAGAGAACTAAGAGTGACTTTTGATCACTATATTTACTATTTTGCCATAGGCAAACTTAACTCTATCAGTTCTCTATCTATTAAACTCTAAAACGTAACTTTTATTATATTCTAACTCTTAACCTCTATACACACTATTTAAAACCTGATCTCTATCCTCATCATTTAACCCTTGCTTCTGAAAGAGGGAATAACTCCCCTTCTATCATCAAGTCTGGTGGAACCCCACCCACCAACAGGAGAGCCTTATATCTTACCCCAAAAGTACTGTTCAGAAAGGGATCCCAAACCCAATACTTGGGCATGCCCCCAAATTTCCATAACACAGAACAAATAAGGGCCCCCCTTGGACACCGTCTGCAGCAGGGACACTTTAGACAGGGGGGAGAGATCAAAAATTTAAAAACGTTGCCGCCCCCCCCCCCACATGTTTCGCAGCAACCCGGCTTTAAAAAAGGTTAGGGGCGTACATGTGGTCAAAGCTCACTCCTTTTATCATTTAGGTAAACACCCCTTTTCGGGGTCCCCAAAACTATCGAAAATCCACAAAAACCCTCCCCCCCGCGGTGCACACTCCTAACATGTCCGCTGAGCGCCCCAGCCTCATGACCCAAAAACCTTCAGAAAATTTCGCACCCAAAAACAGGCTTGCGCCCCACTTCCCCTACTGCCCGTGCCAATGTGCACCAACAAACACCTCACCCCGGGATGTTGGGTTTCCATCCATTTTTCCATATTTTTGCAACTGCTTCCCTCCCCAGAAAGAATAAGCAGACTAGTATCACATTAACAGACACTCCCATTTTTGTCAATTCCCAAAGCCCCTTCTTTTTCAATATCAATATGCATATTCATTGGGAATATAAACTCCCGACAATAGCCCACTGTCATTTTATCTTCCCATAAAGCTCTTACCTTTTGTAGTAATTCAAATTCTTTCCCAATAGAGTCCCGACCCCATTAAATACTTTTCCCTGCTTGTTGTCTCAAGACTCATTCAAAACTATTCTTTTTCACAGAAATATTCATATCATTTTAAAAAAACGTGGGCCCCTATGGCTACCCCCTCCCTCCCTCCCCACAGTCTGCCCTCAAAAGTTCCCCCCATTGAAGTTTCTCTCCTACGGTAAAGCTAGCCATTCCCCACCACATCACAATGGACATTTAAGAACTCCATATCCTCAAATGCCCCCGCTCCGCTCATCCGCCCCTCGTACTGCCACCCGCAACGGAAACAAAAAAATTCCTACTACATGAGACATACATGATTGTCCTTGCAAAGACTATACATGCACCCTAATTTGTTAAAATAGAAACGGGGCCTCAGGGATAAAATTTTGTTTCATTACAGGCCCGGGGACAATGAGGAAAAAATAGAGGAAAGGGGGGGAGATGGGGGGAGGGGGGGGGGGAAGGGCGCGAAATGGAAGGGGAGGGAAAAAAAAAAAAAAAAAAAAAAAAAAAAAAAACAAGAATCTGAGCTTCATGGGTCATTTTTCAACTGTGCTATATCCACTTGACCTATTTAAATTCACATAACCCATTTTCTTCAAAAATTAAAAATTTAGGGAATCAGCAAGATCAAAAAAATCCGAAAATGAAAACCCTTTCGTTTAGGTTTATTTTCAATTATTGATCTGGGTTTCCACTTGCCTTTTCCTGCAACAAACTACATCCAAAATCCCCCTTTCTTTCCCAAGATTTTTGTGGGAAAAACCATAAGGAGTTTCGTCGTCGGATCTCGAAACATCTGAGACATTAAAAAAGAGGTGACACTCCCCACAAGAACATTTTGGAAGTAAATTTTGGCGAAATAGGGGTGCTAAATTTTGGGGGGATATGGTGAAAAAGCAGGGGAAAAAAAGGGGCGTTTTGGATGTAGTTTTGTTGCGGGAAGAGGCAAAAGGATACACAGAAATCAAAACCAAAAGGGCCCAAACAAAGGGCTTTCATTTTCGGCATTTATTGTCTTGTGATTCCCTAAAAAATAATTTTTGAAGAAACATGATATATGTGATTTGTACGGTAAGTGGGGTATAGCACAGTTGAATAAATGCTTTGGAACACAAGTTCATAGTGTTTTTTTTTTTTTTTTTCCCCCCCCTTTCCCTCTTCCCGCGCCCTTCCCCCCTCCCCTCCCCTCTCCCCGCCCCCTTTTCCTCACTTTTTCCTCATTTTCCCTGGGCCTGTAATGATGACAGAAAACACACGTGAGGGGCCGTTTTTTTTTAAAAAAATTAGGGATGCTTATATTGCTTTTTTCAAGGGACATCATGATGTACTAGTAGTAAGTTTATTGTTCCTCTTGCGGCGCTGGTTAGTACGAGGCGGTTTTCAGCGGATGCGGTGGCATTTAGGGTACTGGTTCTTACTGTCCCCTTGTGATGTGGGGATTGAATGGCAGCTGTGAGCCGTAGGAGAGAATCTTAATGGGGAACTTGTGGGTAGACTGTGGGGGGGAGGGCTTGCCCTGGGCCCCAGTTTATTAAAAAGAGTAGAAATATTACATGGAAAGAGAAGTAGTTTATGAAAATGTCTTTAAACAGACAATGCGTTGGGAAAGTGTTTTTTTGGGGTCTGCAGCTCTATTGGAAAAGAATATGCATATTAATACAAGGAGAAGAGCTTTATGGGAAGATAAATGACAGTGGTCTATTGTTCAGTGGATTTTTTTTTTTCTCAATGGAAAATTTCAATTTAGATTTGAAGGAAGGGGTTATGGAATTGACAAAGAGGCAGTGTGTGTGTAATGTGACCTAGTCGCTTAGTTCTTTCTAGGTGAGGCACGCAGTTGAATAATAGAGAGAAGTGAGATGGAGCCCATTTCCCCCGTCGGGGGGGGTTTTTTTTTGGTGAGTGCATTGGCACGGCAGTACGGTAAAATGGGGGCCAAGCCTGTTTTGGGAATGGAAATTTGACTGAAGGTTTTTTGGGTCATGAGAGCATGGTGGGAGCCTTCAGCAGGCATGTTGAGTGTGCGCGCCGGGGTGGGGGAGTGGCTTTATGGGATTCTTGATAGCTAATTGGGGATCCCCAATGGTAACAGATATAAAAGGAAGTGAGCTCAACCAATGTGATCGGACCTCTAACCTTTATAAGCCCGGTTAGTGGCGAAACATGTCGGCGAGGTAGGCATGACGTTTTTAAATTGTGACTCCACTCTGTTAAAGTTCACCTGCTGCAACGGGGTCCAAGGGGGGCCTTTTTTGTTTTGTTCATGAGTTAGGGCGATGCCCAAGTAGTTGGTTGGGGTCCCTTCTGAAACAGTACTTTGCTATTTGAATAAGGTCCCCTGTTAGTGGTGGGTTCCCGGCTTGAGAAAAAAGGGGGTTATTTCCCCTTTTAGAAGCAAGGGTTAAATGATGAGGATAGAGATCGGTTTTTAATAGTGGTATGAGGTTAAAGTTAAAAATAATAAAAAATTTGTTTTGTGTTTTAAAAATAGAGAAAATGATAAGTTTAGTTTGCCTAGGGAAAATAGTAAATTTGCACTGGGAGATGTCACAGCTTCTCCTCTCCCCTCCCTTTACAGTGAAAAACCTCCTATACAATCTATGGGACAGAAACTGTCAAAATTTTTGGGCATGAAGTGCTGTAAAGTATCTCTTGACTGCTGTTTAAAACGTGCAAGAAGAATGTCTTCCCCCCAAAAAAATAAGAAGGCCGAATAGAGAAATTTACAATCAGAAATAAAAACAACTGAGAAAAAAAGCATATGGCAGGGTCTGATTAATAAGTAAAAAAAAAAATTTCGACAAAATTCCCCTTAAATGAAGTTGGATACAAATTTGTGATAAAGAAAAGCTATAGAAATCTTTGTCCCCTAGGTTTTTCCGTCAAACAGATTTTGCAGTATCCGCCCGGGCCAAAAAAAAGGTGTGAAAGGGCCCAACACCCTATTATTTTTTTTCAGAGGACAGGGAGTGGTGCTATACCAGTTGCTCATTTTCGTGGGGTGCTAAATTTTTTTTTTTTTTGATAAACCCTGGCTTTAAAGTTTTTTGTAATTGCAGTTTCCTAATACGTGAAATCAATTTTTGAATTTAAAATCTTAACGACCGCCCACCCTCTTTTTTCCATTTTTGGTCATTTTTCTGCAGGACGTTTTCTTGACGTCGCTGCAGCATCGGGGGTTTTCGGTTCCCGTACTTAACCTCCCCGTTCCCAGCGCAGCTCTGCAAACACCAGCTCCCCGCGCTTAAAACCCTTTTATTGCCCGATCATGACCGCAGCGAATCAAAGGGTTTTTCCCCTGCTCTGTTGGGTGATCAGGACTTGGGGGACCGACGAGCCCGGGGGGGAACGGGGTGCACATCAGCCCGGGGGAAAAGAGTAGTCCCGGGGGTTTTGTTAAAACCAGCGTCAGGGCAGACTTTTGTGCTGTCCGACCCTGCCCCGTGTCAGAGACCCAAAATTAAAATTATTAGAGAATGAATAATACACATTACGAGTGAAAAAAAAAAGTAAATGTTTCTCCCCTTTAGGTTTTTAAAAAAAAAAAAAAAAAATAAAAAATTAAAAAAAAATGTAAAAAAATAAAAATAAAAATAAAATAAAAATTTAATAAAAAAATAATTGTGCCTACATTACACAAAAAACCCTACACATATTAGGTATCCACACAACTGGAATAACCTGTAGAATTAATCTAACAAGTTATTAAAGGTAAAATGTGAATGGTGTAAAAAAAAAAAATTTAAAAAAATTCTCCAAAAAATTGAAAAAAATTCTGCAATTATTTATAAGTGAACTTAAACTATTCCCCCATAAAGTACAACTTGTCTCGACTAAAACGAGGCCTCATACAACTTCGTCACTGAAAAACTAAAAAAGTTACGACTGTTGAAACGCAAGGAGGCAAAAACTCGAAAAATGTGCCAGTCATTAAGTAGCTTTTAGGCGTTCGGCTTAAGGGGTTAAGTTAAGAAAAACAACTACCGTCTACTCAGCAGATTAAGTCTTTATTACATAGACCTTATAAAATCCTTCAGGTAGATATCAGTGGCAGCGCAGTATGAGAGAGCGGAAAATAATCCGAAAAATGTTTCATCTGCCGATCAATCAAGGAAGAGAAAAATCAACTTTTTTATTACATGGAAAGAAAAAAAACCTAAATAAATTAAAAGATCTGTTTCATGAGAAGGAGAAGCGCGTTCTCACACGGCAAGAAATGAACCCCTTAAGCCAAACCCCTGAAAAGGCCTTAATGACGGGCACATGTTTTTAGTTTCCTTGCGTCACAACAGTCGTAACTTTTTTTTTATTTTTCAATGATGCAGCTGTACGAGGCCTCATTTTATTCAGGACAAGTTGTACTTTTTGGGGGAATAGTTTACGTTCACTTATAAATTATTGCAGGATTTTATTTAATTTATTTTAATTTTTTATTTAATTTTTTTTTTTTTACACCATTTCACACTTAATAATGTTAGAGTCATTCTAAAGGTTATTACGGTCGTGTAGGTAACTGATGTGTGTAGGTTTTTTGTGTGTCTATAGCAAATTGGACCAAACGGAAGGCTCCTGCCCTCCAGCTATCCTCATATCTAATACCATTGAGAATATGGACTACGCTTTAATGCGATAAGTATTGCACCTTTTCCTATGACTTCAAAGACTGTTGTCTGTTTTTTGTATCGTTCAAGATTAAAAGGAGAAAATATTTAAAGAAAGTTTGGTCATTTGCTATAGATGTTTAATATGCGAGCTATGGAAGACTCGCATTCCGACTGAACAACAAAAGGTGCATACGATTGCTTATAAATAATAGGTTACTTGTGTGTTTGAGGTTTTTGTGTGTGAAAATGTATGCACAATTATTTTTTATTAAATATTTTATTTGATTTATTTTTTTCCAAAAAACTTTTTTTTTTACTTTTTTAAATCTAAATGAAGGGAGAACTGTTTTCCCATTTTTTTTACACTTAGTAATGTATTACTTTATTCATATCTGCTAATACATTACAATCTATGTCAGTGTGACACAGGTAGCAGTCAGGGCAGCACACAGTGTGCCCTGACTGCAGGCTTGTTACACAGACACCACTGTGGCTACTCTAGGTCCCCAGGGCTGACTGTGCAGCCGTTCCCCGGGCTCTGTTGGGTCACCGGAGTCCTGATCACCCGACAGAGCAGGGGGAAAACCCTTTGATTACACTGCGGTTTATGTACTGCGGCAATCAAAGGGTAAGCAACCCGGGGGTCAGAGGTTTCACCTGCTCCCTGGTGCTTTCAGAGACTGCGCTGGGAACCACAAACTCGGATGTCTGCAGCTACGTCAAAAAACATGACTGCAGACGAACGACCTGAAATGCGTCAAAAGTCGGCGGGCGGTCGTTAAGGGGTTAAAGACCAGTACGAGCTGCCAGATAGACAGTATTTCCAGTGCTTGCAAATCAAACTCTTATGTAAAAGTACAAGTTTTAGATACGGCAAAGGCAGAAGGAGGTGAAGAAGTTGATGCATTATCGGGTTCAAGTTCGTCCGGTGAATCTCTGTCTGAGGTGTGTGGCAGGATTAGAGAGAAAGAAACTGAACAATTTTCGCTTCATGGAACAAGGGATGTGGAGACAGTGATGCATCTTGGAAAATCATCAAAGCTTTAGGCCCTGTTCACACGGCGGGTTCGGCCAAACCTCGTCCTTACCTCGCCGCAAATTCGCGTCTCCCGACGCGGGTTTGCGGCGCGGGCACTGGGCGTGGTTCTCGTCGCGGGTGGGGCCCGGCTTTCGGAGAGGGTTTGCCCCCATGCAAATAAATAGGCAGGGGGCAAACCGAGCCGCGGGCCAGCCGCGCACCACCCGTGGCAACACCGCGCGGTCGCTGCGCACCACCCGTGGCAACACCGCGCGGTCGCCGCGCTGAGAACTCCCTGTCAAGAATTGACAGGAGAGTTCTCACACACGCGCGGCAAGGCCGCGGCCAGACCCGCGGCGTGTGAATATTAACGCGGTTTCCAATAGGAAACCATGTTAATAAACTAGGCGCGATTTGGCCGCGGAAACCGCATCGGAACCCGCGGCCATAACCGCGGCCAAATCCGTCGTGTGAACAGGGCCTTAGACAGAATATGAACTTCTATCACTAATGAAGGCTGGAGAGAGACGAATTGTGCAGAAGGCAATTTATGCCTTTGACATCCCTCTTAAAGCGAGCCCGAAATGTGGTTTGGATGAGGCAAACCGAATACACGGATTATGGAGGTGTCCTAAATTAAAACGGTATTGGAAAGCTGCACGCGAGTTAAACCGTTCCCGACGGGCGGTCATAATAATATGGCTCTAAGTTTTTCATGTTTTTCACGTTTGGGAAGCTGTAACTTTTTTTTATTTTTCCATCTCCATAGACCTATGAGAGCTTTTATTTTGCAGGACATGATGCACTTTCTAATGGTGGTGTTCATCGTAGAATATACTGCGAAACCGCAAAAAAAATTCCAGGTGGGGCAAAATGTGGAAAGAAAAAAAAAAAAGTACTTGTGCCGTGTTTGCTGGAGTTTTGTTTTTACGGCATCCAATCTTTGGTATCCATCAGGGGTGTCAAACTGCGGCCCTCCAGCTGTTGGGAAACTACAACTCCCATCATTCCCACTTATATAGATTATATAAATCCATCATGGGAGTTGTAGTTTCCCAACAGCTGGAGGGGCTGCAGTTTGACACGTGAGGTATAAATGATGTGTTCTCTGGATTCTGCAGATTGATACAAATCTGGAAATACCAAACACGCAGCGTTTCGTTAGTTTCGGTACCGTAAAAAAATTCCAAACATTTTCTATTTTTCAAATGTCCATCTAATGTCCAGACTCGCGCAGAGCTTTGGCCGATTATATCTCTGTCCTGTGTTTCAGAGGGAAGTCCTGGGCGGTCTGCGCTCCGGGTGGCAGAAGCACCTGCTCCACGCTTTCCGGGACTCAAAGAATCACCTGGCGAAAATCAGCAAAAATTTCCGCAGAATAAACCTCTACCCGTATCTGTGTCTGCTGGACGAGCAGCATTACATAGACATCATGCTGCAGGTGAGTAGAGGCGCATTGCTATAGAAAAAGAGCGAATGTACATTTTACACTGTGGGCCTCAGTTATGGAAACTGTATAGCAGGAAGATGGTCTTTGTTGCCCATAGCAACTAATCAGAGCCCATAGCAACTAATCAGAGCCCATAGCGACCAATCAGAGCTTTCATTTTCCCAGTACAAAATGAAAGTTGAGCTCTGATTGGTTGCTATGAGCTCTGGTTGCTATGAGCTCTGGTTGCTATGAGCTCTGGTTGCTATGAGCTCTGGTTGCTATGAACTCTGGTTGCTATGGGCTCTGATTGGTTTGCTGTGGGCTCTGATTGGTTTGCTGTGGGCTCTGATTGGTTTGCTGTGGGCTCTGATTGGTTTGCTGTGGGCTCTGATTGGTTTGCTGTGGGCTCTGATTGGTTTGCTGTGGGCTCTGATTGGTTTGCTGTGGGCTCTGATTGGTTTGCTATGGGCTCTGGTTGGTTGCTGTGGGCTCTGGTTGGTTGCTGTGGGCTCTGGTCGGCCGGCTCTGGGCTCTGGTCGGCCGGCTCTGGGCTCTGGTCGGCCGGCTCTGGGCTCTGGTCGGCCGGCTCTGGGCTCTGGTCGGCCGGCTCTTGGGCTCTGGTCGGCCGGCTCTGGCTCTGGTCGGCCGGGTCGGGCTCTGGTCGCCGGCTGCGGGCTCTGGTCGCCGGCTGCGGGCTCTGGTCGCCGGCTGCGGGCTCTGGTCGGCCGGCTCTGGGCTCTGGTCGGCGGCTCTGGTCGGTTCACACTGCATTATGCTCTCTGTAGGCGACATTGGCCGTGTACTGTGAAGAAAGGTTCTGCGATGGGCACGAGGGCATGGTCGCCGCCGTGAGCCCATAGCAAGCAACTTAGTCCTTGCAGATTTAAGCACTATAACGTTTTTTGCCCTTGGTTTTTCTATACATTTTTCTCCTTTTTTTTGTGATAATAAGGCTTTAGGTTATGTAGTTT
>JAODAL010058072.1:0-22303 GCA_025379985.1 Phyllomedusa bahiana | reverse complement strand
GTCCCCCTTGTAGCCAGTGTGCCCCCCTTTGTAGCCAGTGTGCCCCCTTGTAGCCAGGATGCCCCCTTGTAGCAAGGATTCCCCTTGTAGCCGTGTGCCCCCCTTGTAGCCAGTGTGCCCCCTGTAAGTAATTTTTAAAATAACAAAAGAGTACTCACCTCGGTCCGCGGCGTCCCGGTCCGGAGCTGCTCAGCAGTGGGAGCTGCAGAGCGGTTGTAAGCAGGTGACGTCATCACGCTGCTTACGCTGCACGCAGCTCCCAGGGTCTCATCGGCGGAAAGAGCTGCCAGCCGGAGACCCAGCGTCACACGGGGCGGGGTGAAAGCGGTGCGCCCCCAGGGACGCTGAAACAGGGGAGGAGTCCGGCCGGGAACGATCCGTCCCCCCTCCCCCCTGCCGCTGGTGGCTCTGCGCGGACTGTTATAAAACAGCCCGGCAGGGGTCAGGGCGCTCCTCCGGGCGGGCGGGGGGGGGGAGCGGAGCCTCGGCGCCCCGGGTGACCGCCCGCCCTGCCCGCCCCTAGGAACGGCCCTGACTGTGGACCTACAGTTATGGATCTGTGCACAGCTGTATAATGTCGCAATGAAGCACTGTAGCCTTCCCTAATACAGCATGCAATTACATTTTCATTATGGATCCTATATAAATCTCTGAGAGAAAACCTCTTTGTGGCGCTATAAAATTGCAGGTGTATAGAGGTAAAGGTTCAAATTTAGGCTAGCATCACTAACCTCAAATGCTAGTACAAATGTAAGGCTAAGCTCACACAATGGGACTTATGTATGAAAACTGTCTAGCAGTAAGACTGTCTTTGTTGCCCATAGCAACCAATCACAGCTCAGCATTCATGCTCTGGAAAAATAAAAAAAGTAGTGCTGTGATTGGTTGCTATGGGCAACAAAGACAGTCTTACTGCTAGACACTTTTCATAAATAAAGCCCAATGTCTTTTTTTACGTGTATTTTGATGTGTAAAATTCATATTTTACACCCGCATCACAATATGCATAAAAAATGCATCAATAGTATCCCATTCTTTTCTATGGAAATATGAATTGTTGGTGCACATGGTACAATTTTTAAGTGTCATTTGATAAATTCATGATGTAAAAAATATGATTGCATGTCAGTTCTTAATGCATAAACATTGAGCTTCATGTTTGAAAACTGTCTAGGTCTAAGACGGTCTTTGTTGCCCATAGCAACCTATCAGAGCTCCCCTTTCATTTCATATAGTGCTGTGAAAAAATGAAAGGGGAGCTCTGATTGTTTGCTATGGGCAACAAAGAAAGTCTTAGACCAAGACATTTTTCATACATATCCCCGATTATGTGTGTCATTTCACAATGGAGAGCCAATAGGATTTGCAAATGCACCAAATTACACAGTACTTTACTTACACATAAGGCCACATGTATGAAAACTGTCTAGGTCTAAAACTCACTTTTTTCTAAATAGCAACCAATCAGAGTGACCATTTAATTTCATGTAGTGCTTTGGGAAAATTAAAGGGCACGCTTATTGGTTGCTATGGGCAACAAAGTGAGTTTTAGACCTAGGCAGTTTTCCTACATGTGGCCCATAGTGCATATATTAAGTTAGCTGTACTGTTAAAAAAAACACATGAAAATATGCATCAAAATATGTGGCAAAAATGCATGTAAAACATAAGAAAAAGGGCACCAAAGAAACAAAATGTGTGTAAAAATGTATGAAAAGATGTGTGTAAATTACATGTGTATTTTCCTTGAAATACGCAGGTTTCTTTTAGCACCTTTTACGCCATGTGAATCTGGCAAACAGAAAGAAATAGCCACATGTGCTAATTCAATAATGTTTTCCTAGAACATTTGTCTATTGAAGTATGCAATAACTATAGTTAAATTTCACTGACAGATGAGTGGATGGAGTAGTCTGGTCCATACTATATAATCTCCTACTCTCCTATGTGGTAATTTTACTGTAATAAAATTAATAAAAATTCCTGCACAGAGTAACCTCAATAGAATCTTCACATTGAATTGAATACATTGATATTTAGAGACATTTCGAGACCTTAGCCTTCAATTAACCGGTTGATGTCACTATGTGATTTATATAAGAACTTGTTAAAAGAGTTGTTAGTGGGACACAAGGATTTAAACCAAGCTTAGTGTAACGCTGATCTGTGAAAAATGACATATTGATGTAAGTTGTCATTACAGGAGTGCTATGAGGTGTTCCAATATAGTAAAAATTATATTAAAGGGGTTGTCCAGTTTAATAAAATTACAGTGAAGCAGAAAAATGGTGGAGAAAAAAAAATGTAATCTTACCTACCTGTCTTCCCAAACTGCAGCTTCAGAGCAACCCAAAATCCACTCCTCTTCACTTCCGGATTCTCATGAGTGACTCGGCCTCCATGCCCAAAACATGAGCCTCTCCTGTGTGTAGAGACAAGAACCCGGAAGTGAAGAGAGACTTTTTGGAGCGCCAGCCGCAGTGACCTGGAGGGAAGTATCATTTTTTTTTTCTATTTTTAACCATCTTGGCCCTATTTCACTATATATTTATATACACTGAACAACCCTTTAAAACTATGCCAGAATGTGAAACTTTGGCTATGTTCACATGGCGTAGAGGGATGCAGTAAAATACATGTGTATTTCACAGGAGAAAGACATGTTTATTTTCATGCATATCTTATCATGTGATTTTAAGCCTGTTTTGATGTGTTTTTCAGTGCGTTTTTGCACATTTTCAATGCATTTTTTGCATAGGTTTTTATACATTTTTCAGTACACCCAACATTTTGTTTAATATGCTTTATTTAGAGCATAACATGTAAAAAAGCATCAAATTACACGGCAACAAAGCAGACGTAATTTGGTGATTTTTTTTTTTTACTCAAAAACCAGTGCTTATTTACTTGCAGAAAATTGGTATGCACTCCCATTTCCTTGCATATCACACGTCAAATGGCATGCAAAAAATGTACCTAGTGTGTGCATATTACTATATAAATGGATGGGATCCTTATGACACACTTTAACCCCTTAAGCCGAACGCCTGAAAAGTAGTTAATGACCAGAACATTTTTTTAGTTTTGGCCTCCTTGCATTTAAACAGTTGTAACTTTTTTTTTTTTTTTCAATGAGCAGTTGGATGAGGCCTCGTTTATTCAAGACAAGTTGTACTTTAAAAAGGGAATAGTTTAAGTACACTTATAAATAATTGCAGTATTTTTTTTTATTTTTTTCCAAAATTTTTTTTTGTTTTTTTAAATTTTTTTTTTACACCGTTCACATTTCACACTTAATAACTTGTTAAGATTAATTCTACAGGTTATTACGGTCGTGTGGATCCCAAAAATATGTGTAGGTTTTTTTGTGCGTTTTAATTTATGTAAAAATTATTTTTTTATTAAATATTTAAATTTTTATTTTATTATTTTATTTTTTTAATTCTTTTTTTTTTTACACTTTTTATGGTTTTTTTGTACTTTTTTTTTGACTCCCATGAAGGGAGAACTGTTTAACATTTTTTTTTTAAAAAATTTTTACACTTAGTAATGTATTAGCATATTCATATATGCTAATACATGCTAATCTGTGTCAGTCTGACACAGGCAGTGTTTAGGACAGCACACAGTGCGTCCTAATTCACTGGCTTCATACACAGATAACTCAGGGGCCACGCTAGGTCCCCAGAGCTGACTGTGCAGTCGTTCCCCGGGCTCTGTCGGGTCACCGGGTGTTCCGATCACCCGACAGAGCAGGGGATCCCTTTGATTGCGCTGCGGTAACGCACCGCCGCAATCAAAGGGTTAAAGCATCGGTTGCGGAGGTTTCCTCCGCTCCCACGATGCCTGCAGACAATGCTCTGGGGATCGGGCTGTGTAGTTCAGCCCCGATCCCAGCGCAGCTGCGTGCACCGGGCGCCGCAAACCCCGATGTCTGCAGCGACGTCAAAAGACGTCGCTGCAGACGAACGACCCGCACCGGGCCGCCGTCAAAAGACGGTGCGCGGCGTTAAGGGGTTAAACAAAATGTGTGCACAAAAAAGCTGCGTGTACCTGTACTTGAGCAGCACAGTGGGGTTGTCTGTTAGCCTTTGCACATATAGAAAAGAATATATCTTGCTTGTTTGTAGGTGGCCTCTCTCATCTTTTTAAGTGGGAGAACTTGCACACTTGGTGGATGACTAAATATTATTTTCCCCCACTATATATATATGTATGTATATATATATATATATTATATATATATATATATATATATATTATATATATTATTATATATATATATTTATATATATATACATTACATATATATGGTGGGGGAAAAAGAATATTTAGTCATCCACCAATTGTGGCAAGTTCTCCCACTTAAAAAGATGAGAGAGGCCACCTACAAATAAGCAAGATTTCTGGCTCTCACAGACCTGCAACTTCTTCTTTAAGAGGCTCCTCTGTCCTCCACTCATTACCTATAGTAATGGAACCTGTTTGAACTTGTTATCAGTATAAAAGACACGTGTCCACAACCTTAAACAGTCACACTCCAAACTCAACTATAGTGAAGAACAAAGAACTGTCGAACGACACCAGAAATAAAATTGTAGCCCTGCACCAGGCTAGGAAGACTAAATCTTCAATAGGCAAGCAGCTTGGTGTGAAGAAATCAACTGTGGGAGCAACAATTAGAAAATGGAAGACATACAAGACCACTGATAATCTCCCTCAATCTGGGGCTCCACGCAAGATCTCACCCCATGGGGTCCAAATGATCATGAGAACGGTGAGCACAAATCCCAGAACCCACAGGGGGACCTAGTGAATGACCTGCAGAGAGCTGGGACCAACGTAACAAAGACTACCATCAGTAACACACTCCGACGCCAGACGTGTCCCCCTGCTTAAGCCAGTACCTGTCTGGTCCCGTCTGAAGTTTGCCAAAGAGCATTTGGATGATCCAGAAGAGTACTGGGAGAATGTCATATGGTCAGATGAAACCAAAGTAGAACTGTTTGGTAGAAACACAACTCGTCATGTTTAAAGGAAAGGGATTGCTGAGTTGCATCCAAAGAACACCATACCTACTGTAAAGCATGGGGGAGGCAACATCATGCTTTGGGGCTGTTTCTCTGCAAAGGGACCAGAACAACTGATCTGATCTACATGAAAGAATGAATGGGGTCATGTATCATGAGATTTGAATGCAAACATCCTTCCATCAGCAAGAGCGTTGAAGATGAAACGTGGCTGGTTCTTTCAGCATGACAATGACCCCAAGCACAGTGCCAGGGCAACAAAGGAATGGCTTCTAAAAACATTTTAAAGGGTCCTGGGTGGCTTAGCCTTCCCAGATCTCAACCCAATAAAAACCTTTGGAGGGTTGAAAGTCCATGTTGCTGCCGCGACCCCCTCAAATATCACGGGTCCAGAGGAGATCGCATGGGGGAAAGGGGGCCAACATACCACAACACTGTGTGCCAACCTTGTGAAGACTTACAGAAATTTTGCCTCGTCTTTTGCAAAAAAAGGGATATATAACAAATTTGAGATAACTTTATTTTGCCAAATACTTATTTTCCCCCTTTTTTTGAAAAAAAATTCTTTAAAACCGACAACGGATTTTTTGGGTTTGTTTTTCTTTTTGTCTCTCTTTGAGGTCTCCCTATGATGTCAATTACAGGCCTTTTTCATTTTTTTTAAGTGGGAGAACTTGCCAATTGGGGCTGACTAAATACTTTCTTTCCACTATATATAATATATAATATTATATCACACACACTCTGTGCTTTGTACTTGACACCCTGCTAAAATATGCTACAATGCGGCAAAGTTAGAATATAAAAAAATTATATATCCATTATAAAAGGAGCGCATTTTATTTCATATTTTTAATCAAATTCAAGAAACCCCCTGCAATGCAAAAAGAAACAGTCTTCAAAAAAACTGCCCCATCAAAGGACCAAGGCCCGGAACTCCCAAAATGGAAACCAGCACTTCCCCGCGGGCCGCTGGGGTCCCGGGCCGCAGGGCCGCTCGGAAAAACCCGCCGGGGGGCCGGTTTCCCCCCCCCGGTGGGCGCCGAGTGCCGGCCACGCACGGGGGCCGCAAGGCGCATATGCGCCGGACCCCTGGGGCGGGGGCCGAAGGCCCCCCCCTCCTGCACGGCCCCGGTCATGCCCAAAACAGCCACCCCGGCCCCCCCCTGCCCCGCGCGGTGCAAGCACAGCCGAGGCTGACTCTGGGTCTATTGATCCCGTCTGCTCATCCCAGGGGGCCGCGGGTCAGGGCCGGGCGATGTTGACGTTTTTTTCCCGCCCGCTCCCGGGGCCCCGCCCCCCGGGAGCGAGGGCCGTTTCCCGGACGGAGGGGGAAAAGAGGAGGGAAAAGACATCAGGTGATAGATTTTAAAATTTTTTTTTAACTACTTACTGCCCCTCCCGGGACCCTATTCCCCCCGGCCCTGCCGGGCCCCCTTTTAAACCCCCCCGGGCTTGCCTAGCTATATACTCCTCCCTGGTAATACCTCTGGCCCCTGCCTACTATATACCCCTGCCTGGCTATACCCCCTGCCCCCCTCCCTTTTATTTAATACCCTGGCCCGCCTGGCTATACCCCCGGGCCCCTGCCTAGATATACCCCCCCTGGCCCTGGCTACTATATCCCCCTGGCCCTTTGGGCTATATATCCCCCGGGCCCTTGGCAATTACCCCCCCTGGCCCCGCCTATATATACTTCTGGCCCGCCTGCTATACCCCCCGGGGCCCCTGCCTAGCTAATCCCCCTGGCCCGGCTAGCTATATCCCCCGGGCCCCTGCCTACATATACTCCTGCCTAGCTATATCCCCCTGGCCCCTGCCAAGCTATATCCCCCAGGCCCCCGGGCTAGCTATACCCCCCGGCCCCTGCCTAGCAATCTCCTGCCGGCTTATCCCCCTGGCCCCTCCCTAGCTATATACTCCTGCCTGGTAATCCCCGGGCCCCTGGCTAGCTTTCCCCCCCTGGCCCCCGCTGTTTTTACCCCCTGCCCGGCATAACCCCCCCTGGCCCCTGCCTAGTATATACCCATCCCCTCCCGGGCATATCCCCTGCCCCGCCTGGTATATCCCCCTGGCCCCTCCGGGCTATACCCCCTCCCCCCTCCCTAGTTACCCCCTGGCCCCTGCCTAGCAAAATACCCGGCCCCCGGCTATATCCCCCCCCTGCCTGTATTTTTCCCCTGGCCCTGCTGGCTATACCCTCCGGGGCCCTGCCGGCTATATCCCCCGGGGCCCTGGTGTATATACCCCTTCCCCCTTTCTAGCTATATACCCTGCCTGGCTAACCCCCCTGGCCCCTGCCCTAGCTATTTACCCGGGCCCTCCGGGTTAAAAACCCCCCTGCCCTCCCGGGCTATATACCCCTTGCCCTGCCTTTAAAATACCCCTGGCCCTGCCTGCCTATATACCCCTCCCGGGCCCTGCCTTATACCCCGGCCCTCCCCTGCCTATTTTCCCCTGGCCCTCCCTGTTTTTAATCCCCCCGCCCTGCCCGGGCTATATACCCCTGGCCCTCCCTGGCAAATTTACCCCTGCCCCTGCCGGCTATATACCCCTGGCCCTGCCGGCTAAATACCCCCGGGCCCCTGCCTGCTAAATACCCCCTGGCCCTGCCGGCAAAATCCCCCCTGGCCCTGCGGCTAAATACCCCTGGCCCTGCCTGGCTTATATCCCTCCCCTTTCCCTGGCTTAACTCCCGGCCCTTTGGGCTTTCCCCCTGGCCCTTCTGGTTTAAATACCCCCTGGCCCTTCCTGGCTATATCCCCCCTGGCCCTCCTGGCTAAAAAATTTTTTTACCCCCTGGCCCGCCTGGCTAAATACCCCGGGCCCTCCCTAGCTTAACGCCCCTGCTGCCTACTTACGGGCCCTGCTGCAATTACCCCCCTGACCGTACCTGGCTGATTACTGGGGACAGCCCCCAGCTAACCTGGCTTTTAAAATGGGGCATCCCTTGGGCTCCCTGGCTAGTTACTGGGTATGCCCTGTCTCCCTCCCCAAAATTAATGGGGGAAGGCCCTGTTTACCTATAATGGGGGTCTACCTATTTAATCCACTTATCTGACTTTTTTTAATTTCTAATTTTTACGGTCTCATCGCGTTTGGGGAATTGATAGGAAAGTGCTGGAAGAGAGAGGGGTCTAAGATTATTTGTGGAAAATTACGGGGCGAGTAGTGACCCCTAAAGAGGACCCGCATGCTGTACTGGACGGAGAAAGAAATGGAAGGGAACGTCAAACAGGGGGCATATGGAAGTTTGGGCCAGAAAAAAAAAGAAAAAGACAAACCCCTCAAGATGACGTCCCTTGAGTCCCTGCTGTCGGGGTAAAGTTTATTCTTGTTTATCCCGTCGATTCATGTTTGGGGGACCCTGCTACTGGGGGTGTATTGTGGGGTTGTAGGGTTTTGTTGGTGCTTTTTGTAGTGTCATGTGGGGTTGTCCTGATTGTAAAGCAAGTGCACACCTGACTCGTGATGAGGGGTTTCTCTGCACCACTGTTTCTCTTTGCCCGTGTGTGGGGGGTCTCACACGGAAAGGGTTTTGGTGATTTTTTGATGTTTTTTTTTGTGCAAAAATGTTCGCATTAATGCTCTCCTTTTCGCAAAAAAACCACCAAAAACACATAAAAAATGCCCCAAAAACGCTCCGTGTGAAAGCACTTTATAGTGTAGTTTATTTTTAGAAATGGCGAGGCGCGAGAACAAGGGAGATTTTTTAAGCGGATGTTGTATGTGCTGTGGGGCTTAGTGCCGGGGATTTTTTTTTCCCTCCGGCCCGTGACCAGTATACATGGTATACGACAGAATCGAAATCTGTCACAGAAAAGATAAAGAGGGGGTTGTCTCAGAGAGGTGGTCTCTTGGAGTGATTTCACTGTACCATTACTACTCCTCGAACAAATAATTCTCTCTGTAAAAAAGCATGGGCTATACCATTTGTACAAGATAAAGAGAAATGAGGCAATTTAGCTAGGAATAAACATATTCCTCCACAATATAGTTATCATAAAACTGCAACACACCTCAGACATTCCCATGTGACCATTTTTTCCTTTGCTTTCATAATTTTTTTTTAAAGACAATGCATTTTGTGAAAAGCATTACAAAAATAAGGTCTGAGTTTATGCATGTATCACATTATCTCACCTACAACTCTCATGTACAAGGCTTTGTCTTATTTATCACATTCTATACAAGAAGATGTAGCCTTTTCTAATTGGTAAATGTCCTTAAAATATTCAACTATTTAATTGGTAGAAATTGCTGTATAATATATGTTAGGATTTGTAAATACTGTACAATGTTTTAATGTTTTACATAGTTTCCTTGCTTTTGCAATCTGAGAGTACCACTAGCACTCCACCATAACAACTAAACCTCTTGCAAGAAACAAATGTCTTGTATAAAATCCATTTATTTATGATGAAATATGAGAAGCATCATACTTGCTGAGATTATCTGCTCTACATAGGAGTATAGAAAATAGCAGGTAATTTCTGCTTGAAAGTAAAGTACCATAAAAAAAAGACATAGGAAAAAGCACACAAAGCCAAAATATTAGCGTCAGAGAGAAAAGAAGTAGGATGGCAGGCCATTCGTCTCCTTGGAAACACACATCTAGCTGCATGTAATACTAAGAAATGGAATCCCCTCTGTTAAAATGTTACAGCAGCACACAAATGCTGAAGCCACAAATGTAGCCATACTGTGATACATTGACTACACCAATCTTCCACATGAAAGAACAAGAGATGAATGGAATAGTTGAAATTTTTGTTGGGTTCTGCAATGCCCCCATTAAAGGACTGCGGATTAAAATTATACCTGCAGGGGCCCCTAAAATAGGAAGAAGCTGTCACCTTTTAGTACATGGTTTACTACAATGACCCAGCAGCCCAAAACACAGGAGTCTCTTCCCTTCAGTTTTACTTCTGAAAATGTCCTTAATAGCTACAAAAAAACTCATGTGAGCTGCTTGTTCAATACTACTTGGTTATTCCAAATATAAATGCTGAAGATAGAGGTTATCACAGTAGTTATAAGGCTGGGTTAACACAATGTTTTTTTTAAAATGATTTTAGAGTAAAAATGGCAATGAAACCCAGAAAAAAATTCTAATGGGAAAAAAAATTTTTGCCTCCTCTCTGTTTTACACCCATTCCTGGTGTAAAAAATATGGTGTGAACTTCTACCTAAGCTACTTTCATAGTAGGTGCTCATGTCCCCGGAGTACCCAACAGTCAGGAGTATTTATTTTTTCCTTTAACATTCGTTAAGAGTAACATTCAATAAATTTTAAAGTGAAATTTCCATTTTTTTTTCCTACAAAACTGGCAAACCCAACCCCCAAAAACAAAGCTAAAGAACATGGGTGAGAAAATCTATAAGAGCAAAGTGTAATTCGATTATGGTCTTAAAAACCCCTGTTATGAAATATGAAAATAATAATTAAACAAAAAATTGAGACAATATAAGTGTATGTGCCACATTCAGCTGGATACATTTACTAGCTCAACACGTGCTGCCCCTCGCAGATGGCACTGCCAGCCTTCTCACCAGCACAAATAGCAACAACAACCTGTCCACTAACACCTGTCTGGAGACCGATGTCAGGGCAAGAGGCACACGATGACGGGATGATGATGATGATGAGGAGGAGGAAGCAAATCAAATACCTTGTGCTCAGAGTTTATAGAGCTGGAATGGATCACAGGAAAAGTATAGGAGAAGACAAAGAGATGTGAGCTGGGGAAAAACACCCAGGAGGCTCAGGGGTGATGGCAAGAAGGCAATTACCTGGCTGAGTCACACAAATGAAGCTCTCCTGCCTGAGGATCCCTTTGCCTGCTCGCACTGGTGCTCCTGGTAGCTGAGTGTTGCAGTCTTGCCCGCCCTGGGGAGTGCGTTGGGGGGAGAAAGAAACGAACAGAACAGCAAAAAGTTTTCCCATCAAATTACCCCGCATCATACTAGGAATCAGCAAGAGAAGGGAAAAACAGTTGGACTATTACACAACTGAGAGAGTGCGGATGGTGTCAAATGGATTTTGTTTTTCCCGGGGTTCCCGAAGCCAGCAGGGGGAATTGTGCCTTTACAAAGAACATTGTTAGGGGAAGGAACTGGACGGTCAGACACGGCTGAAGATCTTTCGGTCACTGTAGACTGTACATTATGTCCCGAAAAATCCCATTATGGGGGGTAATAATTTTTTTATGGGGGATTTCCCTATAATATTTTTCCAAGGTCTCCATCACACCCCCAAATGAAATTTTTGCCCTGTGCCCTAAGACACATGGAATTTTTAATGACAATTAGTTAACTAGTTGGAATCCCTATATACAGAGGTGTAACTAGAATTTAGCAAAATGAGACAGGGCCCCACCATCTAATGACAATAAACTAAAACAGCAGATTAGTGGGAATAATAAAGGTATAAAAAAATACCGCAATATAGCAGAGAACCCAGATAATAGTGCTAGAGAGCAGAACGCCACCAACTTCTTGTTCCCTACAATAAGGAACAATGTTTTCATGTCCCTGAGTGGGGCCCCCTTAGGCCTGTTCACACGGTTTATTTTGGGGCATATTTCTCCGAAATTTAACGGGGTGAAAAACTTCCCATCAACGGTAATCCCCAGTTCTCATAATAATTGGTTTTGGCTCCTCCCCTCCGCACAAAGGCGAGAGGGGGGGATAAATGACATGCTACTTATTCACGGGGGTATACCGCCGTGGGTAATGCATTCTAGGGGCCGGGAAGCTGCTGGCCCCCGCCCCCCCCCGTACACATGGGTAATTGCGGGGGGATAATCGTCCTGCAATTAAGCCCCTGGTGAACATGGCTTTAGTCTCTGACCCAGGCTACGCAATGGGGTTTTATCCACATGTTATGCCCCTGCCATTTACCGCCAAGGCCCTATACTCTGTAGATAAATTCTAAGTAAAGTAAGGGTTTTCGGGGGAAGGGGTACTTGTGTCGTGAATAAGGGAAAACAGGTCTTGTTTTAAAAACATGCTTTTCTTTTTTCTTTAAAGCAGCTCCAAAAATGGATTCCCACCCCTGCGCTCTGGTAGGACAGATGGAGTTTTAGTGACACCCTATTCTCTAACTAATTAGTACCCTTAAATAAAGCTAAGTGCATTAGTTCTCTGTGTATTAATTCAAAATTAAAAGAAGGACCTTTTTAGTGAAGGATACTTGTGCTGTTATTAGGACTTAAAAAAACAGACTTTTGCTATAAATTGAAGCTTTCCTGACAGCAGTGCCACAATAGGATATTTCTGCCCCTGCACTCCGGTAGGATGGATGGAATTTTTAATGATAGCTAATTAATTACTAATAAATACCTTTATGTAAGACTAAGCGCACTAGTTTTCTGTGTATTACTTTTAAAGTAAAGTTAGAACCTTTCCTAGGGAGGGATACTTGTACTGCTGTTAGGACTAAGGGAAAACAGATTTTCGGTAGAAATCTATTCTTTTTTATCCAGCCAGCAGCACCACAATGGGGAATTAGCAAACAGAACCTCTTAGAACCTCTTAGGGAGGGAACACTAGCTGACAACATTCAAAACCTTATGGCCACCGCCTCCAAAAACTGAACATCTAAACTATAATGGTTTTTCACTGTCTATAGGACAGAAAACGCCGTGAGGGCTATTAGTGCCGTGGGCTTCATATAGGGGTACTAATTAGTTTATTAATTGATTAATTGAGGGTCATTAAAATGTCCTCTTTACTACCAAAGTGCAGGGGCAGAAATATCCCATAAAGTAATTGGCTGCAAATATGGATGTTGAGAGTTTACACAAGAAGAATATTTTTTAGCTTATTTACATGTTATTTTTAATAGAAAATCCTGAAGTGTTAGCAATGAAAATATTTTTAGTAGCTAGTTCATTGGATGATATGTTTAGTGCTTGTGAGAAATCTAAAAAAAATAACAGGTAATCTACAGTACAGCCAGGAATTAAAGAGCAAGAGGTGGATGTTAGATTGTACATAGGGGGCAATACTGTGGATCAGCTAACTACCTGTGGGAGCCACAATGAAGGCTAGTTGGTACAGAAACTATAATCATAGAAGCATGGAAGCGGGTGTCACAGCAAATAGTTCAGATGAAATGTATGTCCCATTCTAACATCTATATTTGTTAAACTGGCCACAGCTCTAATAATAAGCCTAGTGATAACCTCAAGACAATCTGAAATAGTAGTTCCAAAGAGTTAGTTCCTTGTGTTCTAAGTGTTTCAATTAGCAGTGCCTTCAGACTATCGCCACACTAGTGTCACCTAACAGTGTTTCAATATTCTGTCAGTCACATAATAATGCCAATAGAAATGCTCCCTACCACATAGTGCAAGTGCACAGTAGGAGAGACTATTAAAATGGCACCCATAAGAAATGCAAACATGTGCCATCTACTAATAAGAACAATATCCCTACAAGAGTATTAGTCAACACTGTACTCATACACATGTACCATCCGCAATACAGCAAACATGTCTCCTGCATGGCCTATCCATAATCCTTACCCTGTTATCAGAAATTGACATTCAAGCAGTTAGCAGTGCAGAATCTGCATGCATTCCGTACCAAAATCCCAAAGCATTCTGTTGAAACCAAAATTATAATGTTGCAAAATGTTGGGTATTAGAAACCAAATCACTGCACAAAGAAAACCCTCCAAGATAAAATTATATATTATAATAATATATATATATATATATATTTATATTATTATTTTATATAAAATATATATATAAATTTTCTTAGGATGTATGTGATTTGTGTCATATTTTTGTTGAGGGAGGTTTTATATACCATATATGGAACGAAGGTACCAAAGGAATACCTAAGAAATATCTTCCTCTTTCGGAACATCGCCCCATAAACGGCGACTCCACTATCAGCACTAACCCAAAAAAAACCCTATTAACTAATGGTGTGGGAAATAAACTCCACACCAAAGAACGTTTTCCCCCTTCTAAAATAAAGGCTCATCAGGGGACAAAATAAACACATGTATTTTATCTTGGATACATTAAAATTTATATCTTAGTTGAGTTTTCTTGGTGCAGTGAATTGAAACTCTACATCCTATAATATTGGGAAGCTGTACTGTAGTTTATACTATAAACTATTGTGCAATAATTTCTGTTCACAGAGAACAAAAAATGTGATCAAGGAATAATCTCAAATATAAAACCTCCTACGTTGCACTGTAGGAAAGTGTCATGAATCTGGCTCTTCCTCCTTACTACTTGACGTCTTCCCCCTGCTCCTCAGCCACATTTACTTTCTGGATCACCTATGGAACCTCATATTATGCCTATTTCCTAAGGAGCTGGTTGACACTATTTTCTGAACTCTATCTACAAGCTGACAGTGGATCCTTCTCATATCTATCTATCTATCTATCTATCTATCTATCTATCTATCTATCTATCTATCTATCTATCTATCTATCTATCTATCTATCTATCTATCTATCTCTGTCACTTGACAAAGGCATGATTTGCCAAAACATTGACATCTGACATCAGTGACATTAGTTAAAGGAGTTGTCTCATTACGAGCTTTCAGCCTGTCAGTGTCCCTGGTAAGTTGAACTGAGGGGCGTGCTTCTTGGTCTGTTCTTTGCTCCCTCTCCCCCCTCCCATCAGCACACAGGCAGCTACGTAACGTCTATACCGGGGGGGGGGGGGGGGGTTTGCGCGCAGAGTTCACCCAGTGTGTGCCTGCCTGGTCTGTTGCGGAGAGGGCTTGATCTAGGAGTGTAGAGAGGTTTAGAAGCTGTGTCTAATAGAGCAGAGGGGATGCATGTGTTCCTATATCCCCTGCTTAGCTTACAGTTCCACATCTCCAGCAACAAAAAGGGGCAGTGTTACTTACTCAGGATGTGTCCCAAATCAGGAGAACATAAAGTATTCACATGCCTGATTTGTATAGTATTAGTATGGGCCCACAGTTCCAAAGACATTCATGTTTTATAGTAAAGAACAGGGTCCTGCTGTCACATTCCATCTGTGTAGAGAGCAGGAGGAAGCAGGCACACACAGGGTTAATCCAGGCAGTAAGGACACAGACGCCCAGAGTCCTCCCTCCCCTCCCTCTTCCTCCCCCCACTCCAGAACCATTCTGTGCGGGTGGGGCTCGCTGCCCCGACCTGTCTTCAAAGGTGATGAGTCATTCAGCCCTGACAGCCAGTTTAAAATAAGGATCAACAGGTCGGCTACTATAGAGATTTGAGAAGCTGATGTAGTAATTACTAACAGGGCTAGCTCAAAATCAGTAGAACATTTGTAATGAACATATATTGCAAAGCTGCTTGTTTTTTAAAGATCTTTAAATTAAAACCCAATCATTGTAGCGAGACAACCCCTTTAACTGTATACTTGTGCAATAATCTGGACCTTGCTTTTTTAATCCCTTTGTACTTGCATGATCCATTTCATATTACAATAAATGCACCTACATTAAGTATCCTATTGGTGTACTGTGGATTATCTACTATCATAACTGTAATGGGGGCTGGCGCGGGCCTGCGACCACCCCCCTGCTGCCCGGGCGCCGGCTCACTTACCCGTCCACGCTCCTGTGTATGCTGATCCTGCCTGTCCCGGCTGCCGCGCGCGTACCTGCTGCCTAGGGCGCGCGTGCGACAGCTGGTCTGGATTTAAAGGGCCAGCGTCCCAGTAATTGGTCTATTGCCGGGCGCAGGTCCTATTTAAGGGATACGCCCCCAGCACTCTCTGCCAGTTCATTTGTGTGCGTTACCTAGTCTAGAGAGTGTTGGAAGTCCTGCCTGATTACCCGTGTACCAGTCCGTCCGCTACGTTTCCTGACCTTGCCAGTTTGCCGTCTGCCCTGACCTTCTGCCCGTCTCTGACCACGAACCTCTGCCGCCAGTTCTGACCTTCTGCCTGTCCCCGACTACGCCTCTGGATTACGATTCTGTACCATGCAGTACCCAGGCCACCATCGCAAGCAAGTCACCTCAGGGGTAGCGACCTGGTAGCCTCACGCCGCAGCAAGTCCATCCCGCTTTGCGGTGGGCTCTGGTGAATACCGGGGGCTACTTAGACTCCGCTCCCTGGCGTGGCTTACGTCATCATCGCTTGCGGTGGTCCAGCGAATCCACCATACCCGTGACAATATCTACTATTATATCCAACCCTTTTCCACTTAAGCCCCAACTATTCCCCGCTTAGCCAGATGTGCATGACCAATATATCACTATGAATCCAGGAATGTCTTATCTGGATTGTTTTAGCCTTAGTTATTAGGAGGAGTAGAGGTTTATACAACCCTGCATTAGTGACTGAGATAAAATCATAGATTTAATTAGCCCTGAGATAAATACACAAAAAAAGTCACTAATTGGGGTGGATTTTTACATATAGATTTTATTCTGGAGGTCTGCTGCAGAAAATCTGCAGCAGACCTGACTCATAGAAACATAACCAAAATAGCTGTAGTACATAAACAGAAAACACATCCATGGAGCAATGTCATCTATAGTATTTCATGTAGGAATTGCATATACAAAAATGTCATATTATCCAAATAGGTCCCTTTAAACAAAATGTATCATCAGAAAATGACCTATAGTTTAACTTATGTTTATATGTTACATATTTTTAAGAATTTTTGGCTATGTTTTATTTTTAATTTTGCATATCACTATCAATATTTTTTTTTTTTAAAACCTCGAAGTCCAGCAGTTTTTACTTTGGCCACTAGGCCTAATAATAGTCTGACACTTCTTGTTCTGTAGGTCTCCTCATTATCAGCATAGGCAGGGTTATATTAAAAGGTGACATGAATGTGTTTAGATAACACACAATCCACCATTCACAATAGAAAATAGTCACAAATCACCTTTTCCTCCTTCCTGCACACTGAATTCTTCCCAAATTGTAGAGCATGTATAAAAAACTCTAATTTAGAAGTCAGTGGATCTCATCCTATTCACAGGCTCCGATGTCCATGTAACTGCTGTATAGCATCTCTCTAAATGCTGTTAAAAGAAGCTCAGGTTGGAATGCTGCTCATAACTCATATACAGACAACAGAACAAAAAAATCTACAGGCAGAAAATAAAAACGGTTAAGAAGAAAATAATTTATATCAGTATTTTGTTTGATTATTAAAAAACAAAATGGCGATAGATTTCCTTTAAAGGGAATCTATCACCAATTGTTTTTTTATCTTTTAAAACAATACCCTGATCCATATTCTTTTCTTCTTAGCCATTTTTATTTTTTGATTGTAGATTTCTCAATTCAGTCATCTATATATGATTGTGGGGACAGCATTTGTGCCTGCACTGGTTTCACAGCATTTAGAGAGATGCTTTACAGCAGCTTCATGCACATGGAAGCCTGTGAACTGGATCAGTCTCATTTACTTCTATTGGAGAGTTTGCTATTCATGCTCTATGACCTGGTAAGAAGGGGAAGACGAGGGGAATATGCCAGAGAGCTTTGAATTGACAGAGGTGGGGGATAGGTAGGCAAGTATAATTTTGTTTTTTATATTCATTCTTTTTCTGTTGAACAACCCCTTAAACTTGCTTTGATTCCACAAAGTAAGTCCAATCATCAATGCTCTGTATGCTGGTGAAGTATTTTGGAATTGGTTGGACTGTATGACCTCTGCTATACTGCAGGAGAATGAAAGTAATCAATGTTTTTTTCTTTTTTTCTATTTGTCTATCCACATCTAAGAGATGTTTAAAGGTGCTCTTTAACCTCCTACATACCTGACCTGCCTATTTTTCCCCTTGGAGACCCATCTATCTATCTATCTATCTATCTATCTATCTATCTATCTATCTATCTATCTATCTATCTATCTATCATTCTCTTTTTGTTTGGATTTTTATTTGAGGACAAACCACTTGTAATCTTTACCATAACCACATTAAAATAGCCATACTTTTTTTTTCTTAGTCGGTGTAGCAGTACGGAGCTTTTATTTTTGCGGGATAAGTTGCTTTTTACAGTGGCACCATTATCAGGTAACATATTAACTTTTAAAAATGTTTTTGAGGAGAAAATGGAAAGAAAACCTTTATTTTTTTTCTCAGGTTATAACATTTATGATAACTTTATTTTACGTGTTGATAAAGATAGTAGTTGATGGGGGTGGGCCAAGTGCAGATGTAAGTGGTGCCAGCACTGTTAATACATCATCTGCTATAATTAATTGGCTCAGTGTAGAAAAAGTCAAAGCCAAGTTAAATAAACTGAATGTGAACAAGGCTCCAGGCCCTGATGGCATTCAACCAAGAGTTCTTAAAGAGCTCAGCTCGGTTATCGGTGTGCCCCTGTACATGATATTTAGAGATTCCCTGGTGACTGGTATAGTACCAGGAGACTGGCGCAAGGCAAATGTAGTTTCCATCTTCAAAAAAGGTTCCAAGTCTTGCCCAGGTAATTGTAGACCAGTAAGTTTAACATCTGTTGTGGGAAAAATGTTTGAGGGGCTCATAAGGGACTATATACAGGAGTATGTTGACAAACACAATATTATTAGTGATTGCCAGCATGAATTTACTAAGGACAGAAGCTGTCAGACCAATCTGATCTGTTTTTATGAAGAGGTGAGTAGGTCTGGATAGCGGGGCAGCTGAGGATATTGTGTTTTTAGACTTTGCAAAGGCATTTGACACTGTCCCATTGGGTTAGAGATAACAGTGTGTAATTGGATTAAAAACTGGGTGCTGGATCGTACTCAGAGAGTGGTGGTAAATGACTACTACTCTGAGTGGTCCCCGGTTGTGAGTGGTGTGCCGCAGGGCTCAGTATTGGGTCCTCTCTTATTTAATGTATTTATTAACGATTTAGTGGAAGGGATCAATAGCACGGTTTCGATTTTTGCAGATGACACCAAGCTATGCAGGGTAGTGCAATCTATGGAAGATGCTCATAAATTGCAAGCAGACCTGGACACACTGAGTACTTGGGCATCCATTTGAAAAATGGGGTTCAATGTGGATAAATGTAAGTTTCTGCATCTGGGTAGAAATAATCTGCAGGCATCATATGTCCTAGGGGGAGAAAAACTTGGAGAATCGCTTGTTGAGAAAAAATCTGGGCGTTCTTGTAGATCATAGACTACAGAACAGCATGCAATGTCAATCAGCTGCCTCTAGAGCAAGTAAGATATTGGCGTGTATTAAAAGAGGCATGGACTCACGGGACAAGGATGTAATTCTACCGCTGTACAAAGCATTGGTACGTCCTCACTTAGAATATGCTGTTCAGTTCTTGGCCCCAGTTTATAGAAGAGATGTAATGGAGCTAGAGAGAGTACAAAGACGAGCAACCAAACTTATAAGTGGAATGGAGCATCTTAGTTGTGAGGAGAGGTTAGTAGAATTGAACTTATTTAGTCTTGTGAAAAGACGGCTTCGGGGGGGACATGATTAATTTATATAAATATATAAATGGTCCCTACAAAAAGTATGGGGAAAAATTATTTCAAGTGAAGCCCCCTCAAAAGACAAAGGGGACATTCCCTTCGATTAGAGAAAAAAGGATTCAATCTCCAGAGGAGAAGAGCGTTCTTCACTGTAAGAACTGTGAATCTGTGGAATAGCCTGCCTAAGGAGCTGGTCACAGCAAGAACTGTAGAGAGTTTCAAGAAAGGCTTAGATACCTACCTGGAACTAAAGAATATTAATGTGTACGTAGCTATGTAAAATTCTGGATCCTGGCTGGTGGAGGCTCTGGGGTCAGAGATATGGTCTCCACTGGAGCAGATTGGTTCTTGCCTTGTGGGTTTCAGGGCATTAACCAGTGGTGAGGCTGGGCTTAATGTCCTTGTCTCTCTCCCTCACCCACATTTTCCCCACTCTTATTTGAACTTGATGGACACGCGTCTTCTTTCAACCGTACTAACTATGTAACTATGTAAGTATAGCTCTTTTTTACATTTTGGTACTTTTGCACAATTAAAATAATTTTTATAATTTTGTTGGGGGGTATAAATAATAATTTAGCTCTTTTCTTTCTAAGGATTGTTACGTTTTATCGTTAAATATATATATTTTAAACTAATTTCATTTAATTCATTTGGGGGAGATCCTTTCTATGATATTTCATTAAACTAATTTTTATTTTTATTTTTGCACTTGGATAAGAGATTGTTTGGTTGTTTACGTAATGCTTCCAATGTAAAGTAGTTGATTAGGTTCTGACTAGTGTTGAGCGATTACGTCAACTATCGTCATCGGGTCGATAGTCGATATCGGCAATTATCAAGACGATTTCCGATAGTCGATAATAGATTATCGCCGATGACCATTAAAGTCTATGGGAGAGGAACAACACCTTCATTCTTACACCCAAACAAGGCTGGAGAAGGTGAAATTAAAATCCACAACAGTCAAATGGATACATGCTACATCTTAGGCAACACACTTAGGTTATAAAAGCCACAGAAAAAAAGTCACAGACCATTCACTATCTCTGTCTTGTACCACAGCATGACCCTAAAACCTGCATGATCCACAAATTAAAAAGTGCCAGAAGGCAGTATGATTTGAACCATCATTTTTAGAGATGGGCGAATTTCTCAAAAATTCGATTCGGTCACTTCAACGAATTTTCCGACAAAATTCGTTTCGGTCCGAATTACTTCGGGACGAATCGCGTTAAAAAACAGCTATTTCCAGTCTGCACAGAGCCTGCAGGGTGCTGTAGATCGTTGTGCCATGCTTAAATATGCAGAGGGAGCTTGGTTTGGTCTTCATACAATGTTGTGTTTTTAGTATGACAGCACATGACTGCCGCCGCTCTTAGAATCGCTTCACTATAAATTCCTGGGCACTTAAGAGGGCAAAACTGACCAAAAACTCAAGCGGGAATGTAGCCTGTTAAAGTCATGCCAGCGAAAGCTGGAAAAAAAAACAAGCTGAGAGCTCAGGTGGCAACATTAGTGACAGAATGTGGAGGTGACGTCGGCAGCCACAGCAGCATGAGGTCAGACAGTGGCACAATGACATTCTGGAGGTGGCAAAACAGGAGGAGGCCACAGAGTGGCACAATAACTGAGAGCGGAGGTCACAGCGGCAGCAGCATGAGGTCAGGCAGTGGCACAATGACATTCTGGAGGTGGCAAAACAGTAGCAGGCCACAGAGTGGAAAAATTTGCCCCAGTGGGGAAAGGCCCCGGGAACCCAGCAGCATGAGGTCAGGCGGGTGGAACAATCTCTTTTCTGGAGGTGGAAAAAAATGGAGTGGGCCAAAAGAGGGGGCACAATGAAAGAGGGTGGGGTCCGGCACAGAAAGCATGAGGTCAAACAGTGGGCACAATGACACATTTGGGGAAAGGTCCCGGCAGCAGCCACAGCAGCAGAAATGAGGTCAGACAGGGGGCACAATGACATTCGGGAGGTGGAAAAAAACAGGTGTAGGCCAAAAGGAGTGGCACAATGACAGAGAGTGGAGGGAAACGGAGCACCCAGAAATGAGGCCCAAGGAAAAAGTGGAAACCAATTTACATTCGGGGGTTTGGAAACGTAGAACCAACAAAGGGGTCAATGACGAGGGGAAAGAGGGTCAGGGGGTTGGGGGGGTGAAAAGGTGGGAAAGTGGCCCCAAACCCCATTTGGGGAAAAGGGCCCGGGGCCCCGGGGGGCCCCCCCAACCACAGTCAGGCAGAAAGGCCGGACAGGGGCCCAACAAATGAAAATTTGGGGCCAAAAAAACCCCCCATTGGGGCCAACAGGTGGCCAAGCCCCCAAAAAAAGGGCACCCCCCCACGGCAGAAAAAAGGGGCCGGCAGGGAACAATGACACAGTGTGGAGGTCACAGGCAGCGCCAAGCAGCACCCCCTTTGAGGTCAGACAGGGCACAATGACATTCGGAGGTGGAAAAAACAGGAGTAGGCCACGGGAGGGGAAACAATGCCTGAGAGCGGAGGTCACGGCAGCGCACCATGGGGCCCAGGCGGGTGGCCCAAACCAAGGGACATTTGGAGGTGGCAAAACGTAGAAAGGCCCAAACGAAGTTTCCCCCAAAAAATGACAAAGATTTGGGGAGGGCACAGGCCCCGGGCGGGAAAAGAAAAGGGAGGAGAAAACCGTGGCCAAATGACCCCGGGGGAAAGGGTACGGCACCCAAACATCCACCCTGCATGAAGGTCAACAATTTGGCACAATGCTTTCTGGAGGTGGAAAAAAAAAGGGGGAGTAGGCCCAGAGTGGCACAAGACTGAGAGTGGAGGTCCCCGGGGGGAAAGCAGCATGGGGTTTAGGCAGTTGG